>OX457042.1:32214788-32397288 GCA_949752735.1 Lumbricus terrestris
TATTTGGAGGAAGCCCTCAACACTTAAGTGACTGTATAGACCTTTGGTCATACACGGTCATTAAACTTCCTTCTTAAGCTTAAGCAATTTCTGAACAGACCAGTATCATTGCAATGATCACTATATAATCATTGTCATTCATTGTCATTCATTGATATTATTATTAGTATTAGTGGAATAATTAATATTATTAGGCCTTATTAATATTATTCGGCCTATTATTATTATTATTATTATTATTATTATTATTATTATTATTATTATTATGACGGATTATAGACGATACTATTATAATTATTTAGAAGTGGTAAAGGTCAAAACGATTTTTAAAATGCAGCATCCCAATCTCTAGATGAAGCTTACACCTCTGTTTTTCTGATTGATGTGTTCATCAGGTATGAAGAAGTACGAATACAGTGGGAGACAGTGGCATGAGGAGTGCTTCAAGTGTCAGGAGTGCCACTCCTTCATTGGCAGTAACTCCTTCATCCTGCAAGACGACTATCCCGTCTGCGTGCCTTGCTACGAAAACAAATATGCACTTCGGTGCACAAAGTGCAAAGGCGTACGTCATCAGTCGCTAACTGCGATCAGTTTAATTTTTTATTAATTTATTTATTTTATTTATTTGTTGCGTTGTCATGCTCGCTTAAAAAGCGTGAATCAGTGGATGGGTGAGATAAATATATGCAAGCTGTCAGGGTTGTTACACAGCCTGGGCTTATCCTTTTCAGTTCCTCCACCATCATTACTAATCGCACACCAGGCACCCTCTTGGGCCTCTTCAGGCTCTTCTATCCATCACACCTTGGGCTTTTCATTCAAAACTTAAGACACTCGTTTTCAAGAACTCTCACCCTGTTTCATCTGATCCTCCACCCTCCAATTCCCGACCCTGACGAATCCCGCCTTAGTAACTGTTCCGCCCCTCTGTTCCTATGGTAACTCAACCCGGACCACCACGGACTACTCTCATGGACAACCTTTCTGACTCAATGCAGCACTCATGAATAAACTGATGCTCCGCGCTTGGCTTTCGAGTAGCGCTTTAGAAATTTCGAGTTTACGATTACGAGCCTTAACAGTATTGAAGTTCTGTTGGAAGAAAACGCTCTTCAGTGTCCCAGTGAGAGGGTTCGATTTGTATTAAGCTAAGTCTGCATATTATGCCTCCATGTTACACCGTGCCTAATTCATTCATTCATTCATTCATTATATGCATTTATATAGCGCCTCTTCAAGGGGGCTACTCAGAGGCGCTCCCAACCTCAGCGCGGCCAAATAAAACTGTTTTAAGATGAGAGAGGAAAGTCTGAGAAGGATTTTTACAAAGAGAGCGGAGGGTCAGAGGAAGACCATTCCAGGTTGAGGGTCCCACCACCGAGAAAGCACGGCTCTGCATAGTGGAAGTTCGAGCAAAAGGTACTGAGAGTAGACTTTGTTCAGTCGAACGAAGGGAGCGGAAGGGGTGAGAACTAAGAGTAGGGCTACAAAGCTCACAAAGATAGGCAGGAGCAAGGCCTAGCATGCAGCGCCAGACTAGAGTAGATATCCTATACTCAATTCGCTGCTTGAGTGGAAGCCAGTGGAGAACGTCACGCATATAGCTGGAGATGTGGCTGAATTTAGGTATGCGGCCAATAAGGCGGGCTGCAGAGCGCAGGACGCGATAAATGCAACTCAGACGGGAAATTGGTAGGCCAGCATAGAGAGAGCAGCAGTAGTCAAGTCTGGTGGTAACAAAAGAATGGACAAGGGTTGCAGCAGCAGTAGGAGTAAGTGAGCGAGCAACAGTGCGTAGTTGACGGAGTTGATAATAACAGGCACGGCTGAGTGAGTGAATATGTGGAGCAAAGGTGAGCTCTTGGTCCAGAGTAACACCAAGGTCACGGACTCTGGTTGAGAAGACAAAATCAGGAAAGGCATCAGCGATGGTTGTCATATCTAGCTTTTTCAACTGCTGGCGAGTGCCAAGCCAAATGAATTGAGTTTTTAAAGAGTTGAGGCGAAGTCGATTGGACGACATCCAAGTCCCCAAGGCTTCCATGGCAAAGTACATAGACCGGACAGTTGCAACAGAGTCAGAGGCACGACAGTGCTGGTAGGCTTGCACATCATCAGCATACAGATGGGCTTGCATAGCATGGGAGGCAAGAAGAGAGGCAAGATCTGAGGTATAGATTATGAAGAGAAGGGAGCCCAAGACAGAGCCCTGTGGGAGACCGTAAGGAGCGGGGACCCAGAGGGACCTAGAGGGGCCATGGACCACAGAAAAGGAACGATCACTAAGAAAGGATCTCAGCCAGAGGAGCAGAGTACCAGAGAGACCAAAAGATATATGCAGTCGTTCAAGTAAAATGTCATGGTCCACAGTGTCAAACGCTGCACTAACGTCAAAAAGGGCTAAGAGAGTCAGCTGAGAACGATCGATGGCTCCGTAGACATCAGAAAGGAGTCGAAGAAGTAATGTCTCAGTTGAATGACCTTTTCGGAAGCCAGACTGGATTTCCGGAAGCAGGTTGTGAGTCTCAAGGTATGATGTCAGCTGGAGAGCGACTATTTTCTCGATAAGCTTCGAGATAAATGAAACATTAGCAATTGGACGGAAGTTGACTGGATTGACTGAATCGAGTCCTTCACACTTGAGAACAGGAACCAGGATGGATCGTTTTTGAGACGGCGGCAAGATGCCTTCAAGGATGGAGCGATTGCAGAGGACGGTGAGGAGTGGAAGAAGGACATCCACGAACTCCTGTAGCAGCGATGTTGGGAGGCTGTCAAGTTCACATGATTTAGGAGGCGAGGCGAGAATGATTCGACGTAGATCAGCAGAGTTGACTGGAGTCAGAGTAGATAGGTTGAATGATGTAGGAGGGTAAGCTGGTGGCAGGGAGCCAGCGGTGTCCTCCCGGATGTTGTGCACCTTGGTGGTGAATGAGGTTAGGTAGTCATCAGCGGTAAAAGATGGAACGTGCTGAGAACGATCAGCTTGTCCACGGCCAAGAAGGGCGTTGAAGGTGGCCCATAACCGCTTCGGTTGGTCAGCATTTGCAGCGATTCTGGCCTCCCAGTGGTCCCGTTCCTTCCCTCGGTAGCGCCTGTGCATGTCGCGGACGGATTTGATCCAGGCGGTATGATCCACAGGAGATCGTGTCCTCCTATACCGTCTCTCTAAACGGTGAACCTCACGCCGTAGGGACCGGCACTCCCCGTCAAACCATGGGGAGAGTGGGCGGCGTCGGACTTTGGTGTGGCGAGTGGGAAGAAACTGGGTCAAGAGGTCTGTCATGGTGGATTCGTAAACCGCGAAGATGTCAGCAACCGGCAGGTCCTCCAAGGTCGATGGGTCAGCGATGGCTGGAATATTGAGAAGAGCAGACTTGAAAGCTGCCCGGTCAAGACTCCGCCAATCACGTACCTGTCTAACGAAGTAGGACGGTGCCTCGAAGAGGAACGGGATGGATGCGACGACGAGGCCATGATCGGAGATGGTAGGTGGATGGACGTTGAGATCGATCAGCACACAATCGTCACGGGTGAGGATGTTGTCAAGCCAACCGCCATCCTGGTGCGTCGGCTCAGCTACGTGTTGGGCCAGTCCAAACTGATCCATGATAGCCTGGAAGTCAGACACTGCAGGCAGACTGGAGTCTTCAAGGTGGATATTCAGATCGCCAGCAATAACAAACTGCGTATTGTAGAGGGCGAACTGTTCAAGTAGTAACGCAAATTCACTGAAGAATTTCGTCGAAGGAAGAACAGATCCAGGACGGTAGATTCCTAGGATCGTCAGTGGACCACGTGGCGAAGAAACCGATAAGGCAAGCGCCTCAAAGGTTGTCGGAGGAGAGGTAAGAGGTATCCTTCGCGTTCGAAGAGCATCACGGTGGATAATGACTATTCCACCACCCCGGCTGCTCTCATCGTCAACGTCAGGACGTGGACAGTCTACGACGGAGTAACCCGGAGGAGTGGATCGGCGTACAGCGACGTCAGACTGCGATTTGTGCCAAGATTCTGTAACGACGAGAAGATCGATAGCACTAATGCCCAGTGCCCTTTAATAATCTTAAAACAGTACTATTTAGCTGAGGTTGGGTCAGGAGCACTTCTGAGTAGTCTACCTAGAAGTGATGCTATTTAAAATTTCCTTGATGTTGATGATGATGAGGAGGAGGAGGAGGAGGATAGCTAATCTATTAAAATGAAATATAACAGTTTAAAATTTTGGCCATCAGACTAGGCCTTGAACATGTGCATTTGTTGACATTTTATTACATTGCTAACATTAGATTAGAATTTCTTACCTTACTTCACATTAGATCACATTAAGCATCAATACAGCAACTGCTGAAGGAATAGTTATTTTGCTTGACCTTATAACCTTTCAAATCTCTACTCAATACATATATATCTCTTCTCTAAGGCATACCTCTGACCTCAGACGTACCTCTGAGGCTCTGACTGATTGCGTTCTTGTGTTCGTAGTGGCGCCCTTGCAGCTAGATGTGCTGTGTTACGACACCATAGACATTGTCCTCATTACCAAGGCCGTAGCTAGGATTTGATTTCGAGGGGTGTTTCTTCAGTTTCCCGTCCGAAAAACTCATACCCTTTTTTAGTCATCCGGCCGAAATCTTCAGAAAATATCACCAATTCATTCTATTTTTTTTTCATTTTTCATTTCGGGGGTGTTTTTATGGTTTTATTTCATGGTTTTTACATCATGTGCTAGTAAATGCATTCTATTATTTTTTATATTTTCCATTTCGGGGGGTGTTCAAACACCCAAAACACCCCTCTAGCTACGGCCTTGGTCATTATTATTATTATTATTATTACTATTATTATTATTATTATTATTATTATTATTATTATTATTATTATTATTATTATTATTATTTCACTGTTTTGATTTCTGATTGCAGGTGATCAATAAGGGAGGTCTCAAGTGCAAAGATTCTCCGTTTCACAAGGAATGCTTCACCTGCACGAACTGCAACAAACCGCTCGGCGCCGAGAAATACACGATGAGGGACGAGAAGCCGCACTGCATCGACTGCTTTGGGGCGCTGTTTGCCAAGAGGTGCTGCAAATGCGAGAGACCGATAACAGGTGAGCAGGCGCGTCTGCAGTCTGAGTGTCATTCCAATTCTTTCCACGGTTTAAAGTGGGTGGTAATGCGTTGGGACGGCATTCCAACTGCTCATCATGTGTAAAACCATGTTACAATAAACCTCTTCTTTGGCATTCCGACTGCTCACCCATTCAGCATTCCCACTGCTCAGTGAGTGCTCACCCATACTACTTAACCATGTAGGGACGGATCTTAGTCATCTTACTATCGTGGCAACTCAGGACCATCCAGCTGTATTTGCAGTATGATCGAAGTATGTTATAGTCTGAGTAACTTGGGATGTGGCTTTCCTAAATTCCTAAATGGCTCAACCCTCTCTTTTCCACGTCCTGGATCAAACCTCTCGTCATTCCCAGAGTGCCGTACTTGAGTTTTAACTCATTTCTGATTCCCCTGTTTTCACGACTCAAGTTGTGCCCGCCCTAAATAGGGATACGAGCCCCTGGTCTTGGAAACATGTGCAAGTATATTTTGTGCTTTGTGATGATCGGGAAGTATTCTAGTTTTGAAGATGCTCTTGGATTTCAGTTTGGCTTCTCCAATGGACAAGCAAAAGCACTTTATGACTTTATGGCTTTATGACTGTTTCCTGAGATTATTGTCAGTTTAAGTTGTGTCTGCATGGGCGTAGTTTGGTTTCCATTCTTGGAGGGGCTAAATTTGTCGGGGCCGAGACTTGAGCAGTGCCGACAAATATTTTCTCGGCCCAAAAAAGTTGATGACTTTTTTCCGATTGATTGATTGGTTGATTGATTGGTTGGTTGGTTGACTGATTGATTGCTTGATTGGTTGATTGATTGACTGATTGATTGAACTATTGGTTGATTGATCCATTGATTGATTGATAGATCGATGGTTGATTGATTGATTGATTGATTGATTGATTGATTGATTGATTGATTAATGCCTTCTTCATTGGGATCAATAGCTAGTTAGAATCGATGTTGAAATAAACTTTAATAAAACCGTGATGAATTTGCGTGGATTCTCGTTTCAGGCGTTGGTGGATCGAAGTACATAGCCTTCGAGGAGCGGAACTGGCATAGCGACTGCTTCAACTGTCAGAAGTGCGGAAAAAACCTCGTTGGAAAGGGATTCCTTACTAACGGCAATGACATCGTCTGTCCGACTT
Organism: Lumbricus terrestris; assembly: GCA_949752735.1. Lineage (NCBI taxonomy): Eukaryota > Metazoa > Annelida > Clitellata > Crassiclitellata > Lumbricidae > Lumbricus > Lumbricus terrestris. The sequence goes on from OX457042.1 coordinate 32,221,058, forward strand.
GTGGAAAGGCGCAATAAAACGAGTCCAGGTGGATGGACATTGTCAGAGCTCGATGTTCTCGCTTAGAATCTCCGCCTCTTACGATTTTCACTGGTATTAAGAGCTGGCGATTTTTATTTATTTCGATCGTATTGTTGCTCTTTTGTACAGACTTTTTTTGTAAAAATTAGGTGAAATTTTAAGCATCATCAGTAACATTTGTCCAGATTATTTTTTACCGCGAAGTATGTACCTGTCGAAGATTATTGTTTTAAGCCGACCTGCAGTTTGGTTCTATGCATTATTACGCAGCGAAAGAAATCGTATGATTTTATAATATTTTTCTATGAATATCTGTTTTATGGTGGTAACGATTGTGATTGCTCTCGAATAAAAGTTGGCGGCTTGTCCGAAGCCTTATTTTGTAGTTTTGCTTCCTTTTCAAAATTCACTTTCTGTATTTATAATGTATTGCTAATGCTCCAGCAATTACGAGAAAATGTTCATCTTGCAAGTTGTCGACAGTGACAGCACCAGGCTATAAAATTTCGCCAAGTCGAGTCAGGGTCATCAAGGATTTATTCAGCAGGTCAAAGAAATTAAGCCAAACGAAGAGATTAGAAATTCCAGAGAATTTTTGGCAGGTCATAAGGCAGGTCATGAGTAAAATAGGCGCGTCAAGTGACCTATATAATATTATGGTCGTCGACATTGATAGACTAGCTATATTCAGTCTTCAGCATGACCTAATTTTTCCTAATGTGATTGAAGAATCTTCAATATACGTCGATGTTCAATAGCTAATAGTCTTAACTGATTTAAAACTGCTTGACTCGGATAGGATGCAGCTTGTGCAATGCGCATGCGTGCGTTTGGTTTGCGCTGTGTGGTTAAGTCTACCATAGGCCTAGCCAGTCACAATGTAGGGAATGCAGGGTCTAAGCCTATCTATAGACTGAAGATTATCGTCGTCATTGGCCTTTAAAAAGCGTTTTCTTTTCTTAGGCTATTAGGCCTAACCCTGCAGCTAGGCTACTATTTGCGGTACATAAATAAAACGATTCCAAGTCGACATTGTTACTGTAGTAGTGCTCTGTTGCTGACTCGTTGACAAAGAGTTGCAGTTTAGAGTTAGGATTAAAAATAATCGTCAATTAACCTAGGCTTAATAAGCGTAAAGGAAGAGCTGATCATGAGTTGGTCTAGGCTAGTGGATATTTTTTTGAAATTTTGGCCAGGGTATCCTATTCCTTATAGGAGTAGCTGGAGGACAAGTATTTAAGAAGTAAAATTTATTACTTAAAATTTAGGTAATAAACAAATTAATTTTTCGGACCACTCTCGAGGACCCGGCCAAATCATTTGCGGACATCAGATAATCATTCTCTTGGTCTGTGTCCACAGTGTGAAGACCTGTCCTATGTGGGCTAGGTCATACTTTTTGCAAATAGAATCGGGCTTGTAAATTATTAAATTATAGTTTTGTAACGATCCTATTCGATGACAAATGCAATTACTTAGCGTGGGCTATAATACACGTAGTGTGATGACGCTATTAATCAAAACGTGGCACAATTTATGATGATTCGTGTAGGTCCATTCAAATTGACTTAATGTCGAAACACAGCTTAACTACGTGATTGATGCAAAGCACGTAAGCCTTTAGACTATTTAGGGTTTAGATATTTCAATTTTTTACTCTAAATATGATGCTGCGTGGTCTTCAATCATGCTTGCATAACCGACAAAAATCAATCATTGCTGCCCGTCATTAAAGAAGACAAAAAATGCGCAATATAAATTATAGTCGATTTTGAGCATAGAAACGAGTACTAACCGTGGTTACTATTTATTGGAATTTATAATGTGTCAACTAAACAAAATGAAAATAAATATAATTTAATGTAATATTTCTGAAGAAGCTAGTGCATATTGTCTGATTTTTGAGTGAATACACTTTCTTCCTACAGAAGGGGCAGTAGGTGAATTGAAATCCGACTGTGGAGCAGTTGCATCGCCCTTTGTCGGAGCTCTATGTGCTGTAGTATGTGAATTTTTGCTGTGCATGTCAACACATTTGGTTAAATGAAACTCTTGTAAATTCCGGTTAATTTAAAGTTTTACACATTCGTTAAGAAATGTATTTGCTATAATATTTAATTCGTTGAGGTTAAATGGGGTGTAACCTATGTTTTTCGCTAGGTAGCGTGTATGCAATCGAATGCTTTTGACTTTTAAGAATAGGACGTCTATGGACGTCCACAAATCTGTCTTATCTACGATTAATCCTGGAAGATATGTAGACAAAGTAGACAGTTTGAGTTTAAGATGCAGGTGGTTTGCAGAGTAAAATATGGCTAATGTAAGCAGTTTAATTAAAAAATTAAATATTTAAATTAACGAGCACAATATACACACGTGAATTTCCGAAAATGTGAGCTCTCAAAACTGCGAACCCCTCAGCACTGCAGGCCTGAGTGCAGCCAGACCATGGGCACCCCTTAATTTTCCTTAGATTAGTTTTACGTCACGATCCATGATGTGAATGTCATCATTGGCAGGGAATTTATGGTTAAATTTCTATAATGACTCGGTAGCAAGTAAACAATATGGTGGCCACAGATCAGCGCATAATAGAGCGCTGTCACATGCGGCGATCAATAGCCCAATAAAGTAGCCCATTGTTTCCAACAGTTTCCGCGAAAGTAAGCACGTCAAAAAATAGTTTATTTATTTAATAATAATCAGTGTTAGCGATGGTCATATGACAGTTGGACTGAAGAAAATAATTATTGTCAAACAGAAGTCGGATTGATGAAGATAAATTTTCCTGAAATAGAAGTGGGATTGGTTAAAAGTCATGTATTTCAACATGCATGTTCGTTAATCCAGCTTCCAATTCTAAATACCTTTTATTTCTTATTTCTAAATGCCTTCATTTTAATTAGTTCTGCACCGGCTCCCTGTCCGTCAGCGTATGGAATACAGGGTCACTTCCTTGTTATGTGATGCCAGAACTAGGCTTGCTCATACTACCATCGTCCCACGCTCTTTCTGTGATAGGCCCAGTGGTATGGAATGGCTTCCCTCTTGAGTTGCACCTGTTCTCTAGGTGACTCTCTGATGCAGTCTATAAGCACTTTAAAACTTTTCCTTTTTTACGGTGCTGGTATTCCTCTCGGTGGTTTCCTTGAAGGGGTGGTATATATATATATACATTATATATACAACATATATATACATACTTGAATGAATGTCAATGGAAAGAGAAAGTCTATTAAGTACAATCTACTTACTGCACCTGAAATCCTGAAGAGGCCATAACCTGTTGTGCCTTGTTGGTAGATCAACTCAGGTACAGACTTGCTTCTAATATATTGGTCATACATAGCACACCACTCTTCTCTCTCTTGGCTTGCTGGCATCTATGCAACAGTCCAGTGGCATACTACAATGACACTGTGTTTTGTCTATGGGGTTCCTGATGCGCGAGAACCCTGGTTGGCTTTTTCTGACTAGCATGACTGCCCTGTCTAGTACTGCTCACTGAACGCAAGAAAATCCCATCCAGCATTGCCCTGCCAGGCTTTTATATAAAAAAGTAGTTGTGTGATTTGTTTCTGGTAGAAGTTCAGCTCAATGAACTCCAGCACAGCATGCTATTCTGATTTTGGTTCAACTTGGCTTCCTCAATGCTATAAAGTTTATTCTTGATCGCAGTGTTTATAGACGTTAATTGTTGATATGGCGACATGTGTGCCTCTTATCTACATACGTATATCTCACAGATATTTTTAAGCGTGTATCTTTGTTTATGTTTAAATTTACACAGTGTTTACAAACATTTCTGTATCTTCACGTATGTATGGATGTAAATAAATCTTATAGTTTGGGTGACGGAATTCCTGGATTTCCTGAAGTAGATTATCACCTACTTCACTGCTTCTTTGGCTGAATTGATTGGTATGCAATTATGCTTGAATATATATAATTATAATATATATATATATATAATATACACATATATATAAGGTTATTAATATATTGAAATATATAATTTATTTATATATATATATATTCATTAATGTATTTATATTGTATATAATACTATATATATACATCTGCGTGTATATATAATGGTATCTATATAGCCACTTCAGACATGCATATGTCAATGCGTAATCAATAGCTAACCATATATTTAAAACCATATTGCTGTTCTTCTTTCAGATTGCTGATAAGAAATCGTGTCGACTTCCGTGGCCATGACCGAGGCAGCGAGAGGCTCAGAAGCAGGTTGGTTGGGTGGATTTGATCCGAAAGCGGTGTGATTGAAATTGAAAGCCGATAAATTGAAGGCAATGGTTGTGATTGCTATGACATGATTTAGAAATTACAATATAATGATTGTCTGACAGGGAGGGTACTGTTATGATTTTGATGTTTGTTCACTTCTCTGCTTCTGATCACATGTATATATATTTATATATGTATCTATACTTATCTATATATACTTATATATATATATAATAATTATGTATATATATATATATAAAATATGTGTGTGTGTCTTCGAGTGAGTGTACACTTGTAAGTTTATCTCAACAATTTAATAGTGCTTGAAGACTCATCAGCTTGAACTACGCTGTTGTAGCTGAGTAAATTAGGCTGAAATCAACAGGAAACTTGCCTACTGGAGACCTGTAGGAGAATTTGGACACGATTAGAGCACAATATTGGAATTTTTTTATCACGATTGACTAATGACAGTTGAGAGTTCCTGGTCTATGCTTCCGTGAGTCATCTGAATGACGTCAGCCTAATTAAATATTCACTGCACTAATTGACGGTTGAATGCTGACAGTCCAAAAATACCAACAGCAGCAGTCCACATAAATTTGTAAATATTTAGATTCATACATACATGCATGTGTTCATGCATACCTACATCAAGTTATATATATATATATATATTGCCATTGTATGTCCTTCTGTGTGGAATGACCCCCCTATCCGTAGTAAAATCCTATTGGATGTGTCATCTCCAGCCCTTCACTCCTTGAGGTCTTTCTTATTTCCTTGGGGGCTGGCATGCTGAGAGCACCTCTGAATTGGAGCGCCTCTGAACAGCTAGTGCTGTAAGAGGCACTTTATAAATTCTCACTGGACGTTATTGGCCTATCTGTTTTAGCTCAGATTTCTGTTAAAAGTGTAAATCTTGCACACGAAACGTTAAGGTAGAGCTATTAGGTGACCATGTTAAGTACTTTTGTGAGGTATACTGTTTGTATGTGCACTTGTTATAGCACCCCTTCAAGCTCCCTACTCAGAGGCGCTCCCGACTGAGGAGCGGACACTGCATCAGAGTTTCACGCCGAAGCGCTGAGCAATTTCGAGTGAATAACTTGCCCAAGGTTCCTACGTGGCGACTTGAGGTGGATTTGAACCTACAACCCTTCGTCTGCAAGGCGAAGAACATACCCACTACACCACCACGCCCCACAGCTGTGTTATATAAATATTTAGATACATATTACATACACACATACCTACAGTCCTACACGCATACAATACATACATACATGCATGCATGATGTGCATACGTACATGTGTAAAATGCACATGCATGCACATGTAGAGTGTATATACAAAAGATGTGCAATGTTTACTTTTTATTTTTGCATATATATCGAATGATGCAGAGGGCCAAAGGCATAGTCTCTCAGACATAAAAGGGTCGTAGGGCATCACTCAGCAATAGCTATTTAACGGATATGATGTTCCTGTGGTTGGGTAATTAAACCCAGTGAGATTTGTGAAGCCATGGGGACTTTAAACTGGAGTTTAAGGCTAATGGGACATTATATCAGGCATAGATGTAAAAAACGATGGAAACGAAATAAAAAACGGAAAAAAACGTCGTTTTTTTCGAAAAAATAAAAAACGACAAAAAAACGATGAAAAAAACGGAAACGGTAAATAATTTGACTTTGCTACATCTAAAACCGCATTTTAAGCTTGAAAACATTCATTAGGAACCTACTACACGCAGGCTATCTCTTAAATGATGATGTTAAACGATGAAATAATGACTTTAGTTAGATGAATTCTTGAGAGTTGGCGGAAAACATAAGGAATATCAGAAAAAAGTGAAAATTAAGGAAAATAATAACCGAAAGTAAATGAATAAATAAAGTTAAAGAAAGAATAAAAAACGATAAAAAACGATGGGATAAATAAAAAACGAAAAAAACGACGTTTTTTGGGAGAGAATAAAAAACGGAAAAAAACGTTTTTTACATCTATGATATCAGGTAAATGGGAAATTTATGTACTACTGCTTAAGGAAGAAAAATGCATGATATATTTGGTACCGGCATAAGGTGGTTGGAACTTGGAAGTAAACTTGCTACAAGTCTCACGATGAAAATTAGTCCTCTGTTCAGGACTTTATAATTCATCTCTTGCTGATGCAAAGACCTAAAAGAAGAATGTGATTGCATTCCCATGTTGCACGATGAACTCATTGAACATTACTTACTTACCTAATCCTATCTACCAACCTCTGTAGCGTGGTTATTAGAGAGTGACACGGTAACGGCTGCAGCGGTATTCCATGGGAATACTGCATAAATGGGGATGAATTTGAAAAAGATGACAGCGGTTTGAACCTGGTTAATGGGGAAAATCGGTATTACTGTGGGATGGATATAAAATCTGCGGTAATTGATACGGTTATGTCGGCTTTCGTAGATCTCTTGTTTTTTAACTTTAAAAGCATTTCGTGAAGGAGGCTTACTTAGAACAAAATCGTTGCTCGAAAACTCTTTGTTGCTAGTCATTGCTTTGTTGCTTTTGTCCGGGGTGAAGATTGTGGAACAGCGTTTGAAAATTTACTGTTAGTCGATTTTATACAATTTCATAATAGTTATGCTATTGATGATGGTTCAGTTTAAGGTTATATTGTTTAAAGTTGTCGTTTTAGGACGCAGGAAAATTGCACGGATGAAAATCCATTATGCGCGGATGGTGAGGGATCAGGACAAGGTTCTGCGGGGACGAGAGGGATGGGGCTAAAACTACAAATGTGGGGTGGGAATGAGGGCATATTTCTGTCCCCCGTGTTACTCTCTAGTGCAGTGATTCCCAGCCTTTTTTGACTTAGCCAGCTGTGTGACATTAAGCAAGATATCATAATTGCACATCTATGCAGTGCTTCTACAGGAAGCACTCACAGCGGGTAATACAAAACAGCAACAAAATAGAGTTGTCTTCAACTACTGGTGAAATTCAAGCAAAGAGGACCTAAGAAGTTCAAGTAAAGTCTGTTAGTTTATAGCCTTTATTTTATGCAGCCCGTGTATGGTGCATAATAGGTGCGGTGTGTTAAACCTTTTTTTATGGTGGATCAGTGGCAAGTAGTAATTAACGGGCCAGGATGCCGAAGCGAAATATGGGTAGGGATTACGGAAAAAGCTCGTTGAGCCCATTCCCAGAATTTGTTTTGACAACACTAAATCTTAGAGGGTGCATTACTTTTATCATACAAGCGGTAAAATTAGGTTTAAAAACCTTAATTTTTACCTTCATCGTCAGTCACGAACATCACATAGAACTCGTTAACCCTTTGCCAACTGAGGGTATAAGATTTCCCAAACTGTTACTACTCTTTAGTTGGAAAAGGGTTAAGCTTTAATTGCCAACTGAGGGTATAGGATTTCCAAAACCTTTACTACTCTTTGGTTGGAAAAGGGTTAAGCCTTAAAAATGATTAATTTGAACTTTTATTCTCAAATTATGTGTGAACATATTCTCTTAGGTTGTTATATGGTGGTATAGTGGTGGAGTCAGTGCCTTGGGGCCGGAGGGTTCTAGGTTCGAATCCACCTCGAACGGCTGCATAGGGACCTTGAGCAAATCCTTCACTCACAATTGCTCGTGCACTTCGGCACGAAACTCCGATGCAGTGTCCGCGCTGTAGTCGGGATTGCCTCTGAGTAGAAGCTTGAAGCCCTTGGCATTATAGCAAATGCGAGAAATAAATAATGGAATCAGCTCAGTTGACTCAAACTCGCCATCATTGGATTACTGCACACTGACCCAGCTTACTACTGGATAGATCACTTTGCTATGCACAGATTGCCATAACCATAAACACCTGCCCCGTATGTACAGTTGTACACAGATGTGGACCTGTGTACAAATGTACATGCAAACACATGTTGTTTTTTGGCTAATCGAATCAATAAGCACTTTGGTCCATGTCGTTTGTCAGTCCAATGTCCCGCAGCTAAAAATGTCCCCCAGTGTCTAAGTGTGTAGTCTTATTACATTTATGGGTCATCTATGAGAAACCATGCTACGCTGGAAACTTTCTGCTTATGGTACGCTTTGCCGTCTTTGGCGTGGCTACCCGGTGGGGTTTATGGTGTCACCACTTTCGTTCATTCATTCATTAAATGAATTTATGTAGCGCCTCTTCAAGGGGTAACTACTCAGAGGCACTCCCAACCACAGCATGGCCAAATAAAACTGTCTTGAGGAGAGAGGAGGCAAATGCCTGCAAAAGAGTTCTAGAAAGGGAGCAGAGCATCAAAGGGAGGCCATTCCAGGTCGCGGTCCTACCACGGGGGAGGAAATTTCGGTTGCTTTAGCATGGTCAGTTTCACCTATTTGTTCGCCGTTGAAGTGTCTTTGCGGACTTTTAGAGGGTTGAGATTACTTTTGTTTTATCTGTCGGGTCATATCAGTCGTTGGTTGGCTATTTTAGGCCGAGTTTCAGTTGTGCTTCCGTTTCAGAAGGTCATTGCCACGGAGATTTTAAAAGTTTATCATCAGTACTGTAGGGAATTTCTTAGAATTTACTCTAGTGAAGAGGGAGAGTTTTTAAGATAATTTGATTCAGTGTACAGACAGGTAGTCAGGTATGACCCTGTCTTTCTTTGAATTTGAGCCTGTATTGGGACTGAATATATATATATATATATATATATATATATATATATATATATATATATATGATTTATATAATACATATATTTCTACAACCTATTTACGTTGAACTTAGCCTAATCATTTGGAAGGACTTACAGGTATAAATGTTTATATATATATTATATATATATATATATATATATATACATATTTTTTTTATATAAATGTATGTATGATATATAATTGTGTATGTATGTATGTATGTATGTATGTATGTATGTATGTATGTATGCCACACACACACATGAATGAATATATATTTTTAATCGATATGTGTAGGTCTGTGTGTGTCGTGTGTGTGTAGGTGTGTCTGTATGTGCCCCTGCCTGTGTAATGTATATGAAATATATTCTGTGTTTGGGTATTTGCCTGTGTATGCTTTGGATAATTGGTATTCAGTGCTTGACTGAAGCTGTTAAACAGAGTGGCACTGAGCTTAGATGGTAAACAGAGTTGAGTGTTTGGACAGACTTCTGTCCCTGCTTTCCTTTCAGTACACCTGTCAGTGCTCAGACTGTTCTAGGTACTCTGGTGGACTTGGTTACACAGTTCTGTTGCAATAATTAATTCATCCATTGGTCCATACATCCGTAGACCTACATTCATATGATCCAATCATTCCTTTATCCATCCATCCATCCATCACTTCATCCAGTCATCCATCCATCCAGCTCTTCTTTCTTCCATGCCATTTTTATTCATCTATTTACTTACTTATTTAATTGTCGCATTTGATATAGAGCCCTTCAAGCTTTCGACTTAGAAAAGCTCCCGTCTACAACACAGACACTGCATCGGAGTTTCACGCCGAAGCGCGTGAACAATTGTGAGTGACGAAGGACTTGCTCAAGGTCTCTACATGACACCTTGAGGTGGATTCGAACCTGGAACCCTTCTCCGGCTCCAAGTCACCAAACCAACCACTACACTGCCGCGCCCCACAAATGTTCTCAAAGTTCAAGGATGATTTAATCTATACATCATCCGTCTGTATCTGTTCATTCATTTATTCATTCGTTCATTCATTCATTCATTGAGAGCATTTACACGTTGCTTGTTGAAGACATCTACATCCATTTCAATGGAACAGACCTGTGGGTTAGCATTTGTGGTATGCTTAGCACTTTAGCAGATGGGGTTGTGTTTATTATTTTGACCTCTTTCTGTGTGTGCGTGTGTGCGTGCGTGTGTGTTACCATTTTGAGCACTTGTCTACATAATTATAGAGACCTGGTTCTGTGCCTAGAATGCAGACAGTCCAGCCCAATCAAATTAATTAAATCAGTGCTGCGATTAGTTACAAGCAGCACTGATTCAGTTAGCACCTGGGTGTTTTTGCGTCCCGCAACTCAGTCCTTCATCCTCCTGTGACCTGTAACAGTTTAAAATCGAGTTTCAAAGGTTAGAAATCATGGCTTCTTATCATTGGATTACCCTGGTAAGATGTTGTCCTCGCCAAATGGTCCTTGAACTTTGTGACAGCGTTTCTGCAGATAAGCATGCAAGCAGACCTTATTGCCTTTACTTTATTGCACTTACCTCTTCGCCCTTACCTCTTTACCCTTACACTGAAGAAGGATGTGGAGGAGTAGGAGAAGGGCATTTGTCCAAAACCTGAGTAGGAAAGCCTCCCAGGGTTAGTCTAATAAGAGTGTTGTTTGCTTTTCTTTGAAGTATTTATTAATCATAATGCAATTATTATTATAGGTATGACAGTGTTGTTTCTTGTGACTAAGCTGCACAGTGCACACCTAGTTCCAAGCAATCAATGTTACTCTGACTTTCTTATCTTTGCTTGAGATCAAAATTTCCTTTGCTGATCCTGCCAAAGAACTTCTGACAACAACTGCATGTAGGTGTATGTGCGACTTACATGTGTGTATATGTATGTATCTACTGTGTATACATGTATGTATTGTTTGTATGACGTATGTGCATGCATGTCTGATTGTCTGTAAGCATTAATAAATGAATGTACAATTGTACATGTGGTTATGAATGTATGTGTGTTTGTATCAGTGCATGTGTGTGTTTGTGCAATGTGCATGCATGCATGCATGTGTGTGTGTGTGTTTGCATGGATGCGAGAGTGTATGACTGTACGAACGTGTGTGCTTTTGTACTTTATATTATTTACTTTATATATCTCCTTTTAAAAGAATCTCTCATGTTCCAAGCATACCCAATGATGTTAATTGTTCTGTTAATATTAAGAATGACCAGTTTCTGACAATAATTATTGTTACCATCCCATATGGACTGTATAGGATGTTTGTCTTGAATATGACCAGAATGCCCACCCCCCCCCTTCTCCTGCCCAACCTCCTACCTAGAATATGACCAGACTGTCTAAAGCTGTGTTTACATTGGAAACACTTAATCTCCCCCCAGTTTAATTACAAGTGGCTGTCCATATTTGCCTGGCCTTTGAACATTCTCAGAAGGGACATCAATTATCAAACGACAGTTGTATTGTATGAAATCCCCTTTAGCTAGTAATTAGTGTAAAAGTAGAGTTGTCATGGGCGAATTTATAGGAATGCCACCACCCGAAATAAATCCTTTCTAAATTTGTAAAACTAATTCTGTGTGATTCGTTGGAACCTTTGTTCAAAATGGAAAAACCATTTCCAATATTATTTCTCGGGTATACGTACCTCTGAGAGTTGTAGATACTCTGATTTCTCCTACACTTTATTTCTTCAGTGCATGCAGATATTTTTATGGTTGGGAATACCAGATTCCATTGTCCCTATGCCGTATTTACCAGAGGTGTGTTAATGAAGTATTGTAATCTATTTGCTGAGGTGCGAGCAATTGAGCTAGATAAGTACTTTCTTTTTTTCATGGCACAGTTCAACAAGCACTTGTCATCAGTTTCTCTTGATTAGGACTGCCAGATAGATACGTGGACACATTGGACAGCCTTGGAATAGATACATAGGATGACACAGAAAGCCAGAAAGGACACAAAGGGTTTCACATGTAGCCAAAAATAAGCATGTTGACCATAGAGTCTTGTGAGAGTCCATAGATATGTTCTTTGTAACTTACTCAAACCATGCACTAGAAATGTCTTGAAGAAATAGAGATGCAGAAACTTAGGTAGGTAAGACTGTTGTCATAGTTTGGCTTGAAGTGAACTTAGGAAAAGCATGCACGTTGCATGACTTTTTAAGGTTAAAAACTGCCATAATATACCAATGGCCCAATACAAAAAAATATGCAAAAAGTAAAAAGTTTTTAGCTTTGCCTTGAGCTGAGGACATGAGGTCAAAACAAAACAGGAGGACATGTCCAGGGGCGGATATAGAAATTTTTGAAGAACGGGGGTGGGGGGTACTGAGCAAGTCCTTCACTCGCAATTGTTCACATGCTTCGGCGTGAGACTCCGATTCAGTGACCGCGCTGTAGTCGGGAGTGCCTCTGAGTAGAATCTTGAAGAGGTGCTATAGCAAGTGCTCATACATGCAGAGGCTGAGAAAATGAATTCGCTATAGCAAGTGCTCATGAGGCAGCCTTCTCAGGTTTAGCTTTTTCTTCTTCCTCCTTTAATTGATGCATGCACAATATTGTTATCAGTTGAATTTATTCCTATGCTATATACACTGCCATTGTCATCCAGGTGTGCAGCCTACTTTTCTGTCGAAATTCACATAAATAATGCTTTGCTTTCACTATCTATCGACGCACCTGTGTATATATACTGTTGAACAGTATGCCATTCTTTGCAGAGCAAAAGACAGAATGGGAAGCTCCCGATTGATACACTTGAATTCAGAGCACTGTTAAGACAGGTTACGTTTCAACCCATTCAATGAAGTGGAATGACTATAGACGACAATAGACTTTTGTTCTTACCATCTTAGATCAGCTGGGAAGGCATTGAGATGATAACGATGGAGGTGGTTGGGTAGGTGGTGGGTGGTAGCAGCGGTGGTTGTTGCATGGACGTCATTAGGTGACGTCCGGGTGGTTTTCTTAACTCATAGAGGAAGTCGAACCGCGGTGTCGTGGTCGCCCCCATACGCTTGCTCCTTTGACTGATCCAACGGTGCGCATCGAAGCGTGACCTGAAACGGCGATGAGCCACCTAACGGAGACACACACACGACCGTATTCACTCATATCATCAAGCCTTATCTCCAACATACGTTGCCGTATGTATATCAATACAGCGCGCGCGATCCATAGCCATCAGCTGGTCGTTCAGTTATTGGTCGGCTCGCTGACTGAGTGGCCGGGGCTGGGCTGGGCCGGGCGGGCGGAGGAAACGCGCGGGGGCTGGTCGGTTGACGACGACTTGAGTCCGCTTCTTAAATAACAATTGCCGATAATTTCGTCGGCCGTTGTATTTTTTTATTGCTCGCTGTAGACGAACGGTTTTAAGAAGCAAGGCCTGTAAGAAGCAGGGGAGCGGGGCGTCGGTCGAGCCGTTGTCATCGCCGGCGTTTCGGTTTGCGCGCTGCCGAGAACGGGTCGGCTGCTTCGTCGGTCGGGGGTGTTAGTTAGTCAGGGGGCGCAGTCAGTCGTCAACTTAGGTTTTGCGAAGTCATCGGTGACGGAGTCGGTGTGTAGCTAGAGCTCTGTGGTGTGAGTGTTTCACGTGTGTATGATATAATATACATGAGAGAAGTTGCGTTCTACTTCGTTGTTGCTCAGATATTATATTGATAATTGACCTCGCGGAGTTTGGAGTTTCGCCTCCGCCGCCGCCTCTTCAGATGTTCGGTTCACCGGGTCTTCTGTTCTTGCTGATTGCGCGCTGAGATTGCGGTTTTGCTTGCGTACCTCGCACCTCCTCATCGTGTGTTCCGAATACTCTGCGCTAGGAAGCATCCGATTATGTTGTTGGTCAGATAGATAGATAAGCAGCGCTGATCGTTGTGATACGCAGCACTTTGGACTGGATAGGATTACGATGGTATACACACACGGGATTCAACTATGATGCTGTAAATCTGTGCACGTTGTATCTTCGGCTTTAATTGGATATCATTTCAAGCCACGAAAGCCTTCGCTTGGGATTAGATCGGATTACGGGGACATCTCAAAAGCCGGGGACATCTCAAAAGCCGGGGACATCTCAAAAGCTTTGGATGGATTATATACACAACAACGAGAGAGATCCCTGCACTGTTTCGGAGTCGATTTTCAAGTTCGTTCCGCTGATCATATCACTACTTACTTAGTTACTTAGTTCTTCCCGTGCAGGTCTGCACATCGAGCAACGCATCTCCTCCACTCGTACCTCTCCATCGCCGGTTCTTCAGCTTCCTCCCATGACATCTTCAGACATCTCAAGTCGTCTTTGATAGTGATATATATATGATACATATCACTACACCGTCTTTCAATCCTCCTGCTGCAGCGGGCATTTTAATTGAACTTGATTCGATTGTCATGTTAGATGAGCAGATCAGATCGGCGTTGTTCAAGAGCTGAGCGGATTACTTCGCCGTGGAAGTAGACGTTGGATTTGATTTGATTAAGTTCTGCTCGGCACGGGTGAGCAGCGTTTGTCGGCCGAGCTGGAGTCGTTGCTCGGTTGCTCGTCCGTCGTCGACCGATGTTGAGCCCTGCGTTTTCGTGGCTGAGGACGCGGCTGTCGAGAAAACAGAAGATGAGACAGCGACTTAGCGGCGTTGACATACCAGAGGAGTCAGGTATATAACAATGGATTCATGCTGTCCCATCACTACCTAATTATTGCACAGCGTGATGTATGTATGTGTGTATGTATGTGTGTGTGTATGTGTGTGTGTGTATGTATGTGTGTATGTATGCATGTGTGTATGTATGTGTGTATGCATGTATGTTTGTATGTATGTGATTGTGTGTGTGTGTATGTATGTATGTATGTATGTATGTGTGTATGTATGTGTGTATGTATGTGTATGTAATATGTATGTATGTGTATGTAATATGTATGTATGTATGTATGTATGTATGTATGTATGTATGTATGCATGTATGTGTGTGTGTATGTATGTATGTATGTATGTATGTATGTATGTATGTGTGTAATTTTATGTATGTATGTTGACATACCAGAGGAGCCAGGTGTAAGAACGGATTCATGTTTTCCCACTACCCATTCATTGCACAGGGTGATGTCAAGGTATCAAGTTGGGTCCAGAAAAGGTGTCAGTAAAGGAGGTATCTATACAGAAGGCGAAGGAGGTAGAGAGCTTAACTAAGTTAGATAAGGTAGTTCTAGATAATAAATGGGCAGATAAGGTAAACAAAGGAGTCGGGTATAATGGCTTCATGTTGTCCTACTCCCACTCCCTACTTATTGCACAGGGTGATGTACATGCATATATGTATGAGAGCAATTCTTATAGCACCATTCAAGATTTTCTACTCAGAGGCGCTCCCGACTACAGTACGGACACTGAATCGGAGTTTCACGCTGAAGCAACATGAGCAAAAATTTTGCGAGTGAAGAACTTGCTCAGGGTCCCTATGTAGTGGTTTGAGGTGGATTTGGACCCGCAAACCTTCCGACTCCAAGGCACCAAACATATCCCCCAACACTATCACGCCCCACAAATTGCCATAGTAAGCAAAGTGCCCCCAAGAAAATGTTAGAGTAAGGAAGACATGGAGAAGGTAATGGGAGTAAGAAAGGTAACAGAGATCTGATAGATAATATGGTAGGAATAATAAATGGGCAGGTAAAAGGTAAACAGCATAGGAAAAGTGAACGAGATAAAAAAAAATGTTAGTTGTAAACAAGTAGAAAAAGATGAACAAAGCAGAAAAATTAATGAAGTGGAAATAGAGAAGTGTTGACTACATTAGGGTATGCCAACATTGCCAAGTTTCAGTGCTTAAAGTGTGGGAAAAATAAGTGCCTGGACTACCTTTCCAAAAGAAGTGCCTGGATACCCCTTTCACTTTCCAGGCTGTGCGTTGAAGGACAGCATTCAGATATTAACATAAGTGCATGGACGCCGTCCATGACCGTCCAGCAACACTTTAAGCCGTGCCAAGCTTCTGTAAATAGAAAGTGGTGTTGTATTGCTATTATAATAAATTCTGTGACCTTATAGGCATCAAGGGACGCACTTTGATGCTTCCAGGTAGTTTATTATATCTGTGGCCGTTTAATCAGCACTAGAGTCTGCTCTGAACAGACATAATTTTTAGGAGTGGAGTAATCATGTCTGCATATGAAATAAAAGCCAAATAGCTAATCTGATTGTAATCTTATCGAATGACTTCCTTATCGCCTTGGAAAAATGTGTAAGACGTCAACAACTAACTAGCTTTCGGTTAAACCGCAGTAAAACGAATGGTTGGTGGAATCAAAATCTCATTTATGTTTGTGTTGGTATCCATATTGTGTATATTTATGTTTGAATGTATGTTTGTGTGTTGACATTACGGTCTTTTAAGTACGTCACTAGGCATTGATGTTTATGTACCGGTAAGCAATAAGTGTGTGTGTGTGTGTTTGCTTGTGTGTGTCTGTGTTTGTGTGTTTGAGTGTGTGTTTGTGTGTCTGTCTGTCTGTTTGTGTGCTTTTGTTTCTGGTTGAAAGCAAAGGGAAAAGAAACGTTTTTGATTGTTTTGGTTGCCTGTTCAAGTGTTCATAGGGGTTTCTTATAAGTTGTATAATTGGTTCTTAGTTGTTACATAATGGGTTCTTAGTTGTTAGGTAAGGTGTTCTTGGTTGGTGCATAACAAGACTTTGTTTGATGTTTATTTGCGCTGCCTGTCTACCTAGCTGGCACTTGTGGCCAACATATTATGTCAGAGCCATTGACTTAGACCACAGAGACCCTGGCACAAATATTCACAATCATGCACACAGATATGCAGACAGATATAGAGGTATACAGACAAACACAGAGGTACACAGGTACAAAGATACGCAGGCAGCCAGAGACAGACACAGAGGTCCACAAACATAATACCAATGTTGTTAAAGTGGCTGTCAGTGTTTCCTGCTACAGGACAACTTGTGCATGATTTTAGTGTAAAGAAAGAGTGCTTTTTGGCTATGAAGGCATCATGTAGGAACTTCCTTAGGTTATGCTTATACTTTGTTAAATTATCATTTGTATTAAATTCCTTTATTAAATGCCATTCTCTTGTGACCGTGCATATATCCACTAGCACGCATCCATATTGTATTGTATTGTATAAAAACATTTATGAAGCGCCTCTACTATGGTAAACCATTCAGAGGCGCACCCATATACGGTACGCAGACATTTTGAGTGACTTGCTCAAGTCAAGTTTTCTACACAGCTCTTGACTTCGGAGGTTCTAACCTGTGCTATCAGTGTTACAATGCAAGCACTCTAACCAATCTGCTACTGTTCCCACATCACATCGGTAAATGTCTGATTTTTTCTGTTGTAGTGGCACTATATAAATTTCCATAATTACCAATGGTTAATAGGCCTACACATAGTCACTGCCCTTTGCAGACATGAATTTTAGGGGTCCACTCGTAGCATAATGCATGGTTCTTTGAACGAGAGAGGCATTTGTCTAAGGTCCGCCTGGCCGGACTGAGATACCCACTCCCCCTGCAGCCCATCGAAATAAAAATTACGTGTGTGACCTCCACTATAACCTGAGCAGTGAGCATTGAAGTTTGAGTATGAAGAATACGATCAACCTTTGCTCGAAGTACCTACTTAGGCTCTGTTGACTTTTGGCATGTTGCCATGTAGCCAGCGCTTGCCCGGTTAAAGCTGAATGGCAAGAAAATGACAACGATGGCAAGAGTATGGGAAGATGGCGAGTGTATGGTATGGTCAGTGGTCACCAGCGGGTAGATAATGACAAGAAAATGGTCATTTTTGGCAAAATGGTGGCCACTAGTAGTGGCTAGATGATTACTGACCATGAGTTAAAAGTTGAGTTTAATTATTATTTTGTTTAAAATACGAGAAAAAGAAATATCGACTGCCTTGAAGGTATGACCTTTGTGCAAGTCATGGTGTATGACCTTTGTGCAAGTCATGGTGTATGGTATAACTGACAGCTCTGCAGTGCTGTACACGTTGTCGCCATCTGGTGTTGAGAGATCAAAGCATTGTACATACACCTTCTCTGCCTGGCTACAAATCCTAATCTGTGTATTGTGCTTGGTGTGCTGTGGAGGCATATAAGACCAGCAATAACAGTTGCAATAAATATGAACATCAAATTCTATTGCACCGTAACGCAGTGCAATAAATATGAACATCAAATTCTATTGTACCATAACACAGTGCTGCAAGTTACCTACGCAAAACTATGATGTCAAGTAGAGTGTTGGCCGTGGTAAACAAATAGGTTATGAGTTGTCTTAGTCAGCTAAGTGGATACGAAGAAAAAGCTATAGATGAAATTCTGCAACTTTCGACAAAACAACCAGGCAGTTGTTACATACTGAGTTCTCATAATCTAAGGTGCTGATCAGTCCCTTAATTTATGCTAACCAACAAAAGGCAGCCATGAACTGGAAATCGTACTGACTTCATTTCTTAGTCTCGGCAGGGCTTAAAGTGTGCCTGGACGGTCATGGACGGCGTCCATGCACTTATTTTAAAATCTGAACGCTGTTCTGCCACTTATTGGTCAGGCACTTATTTTTCCGCACTTTAAGCACTGAGTCTTGACATATGGGACGGATGGACAGTGAGCTAACCCTGGGAGACAGTGACCATGGTCCATGGGGACAAAGTGTTAAAACGTCACTTTGTTTGGTATTATCTGAGGCAGTGTGACACTCTCGTTTGGCAGCAGTCTACAGTCATCGTACTCAATTTAGTGTCGAGTTTTTGCTGGTGGAACAGAAATGCATTGATCACAAACCGACATGCATGACATACATGTGTAGTTGTGTACACATGTATATATATAAACAATGTTAACATACGTACCTATTTTTTCTCTAGGGGCTATCGCACTGGGAGCGCTACTGAATGGCCTCGGCTGTGAGCGGCGCTATAGAAATTACTAATTACATCACATACATAAATACACAGACCTGCTGGTATACACGCCAGTGTTGTTGTCAAGACCTCAAACCTCAAGACCAAGACCAAGACTTTGAACCTCAAGACCAAGACCAAGATCAAGACTTTTATTCTCGAGACCAAGACCAAGACCAAGACTTTTGCACTCAAGACCAAGACAAGACCAAGACTTTTGGTCTCGACTTTTGGTCTCAAGACCAAGACAAGACCTTGCGAAAATGCAAGTTCTGCTATCTTAATGAAAACGTATTTTATTCAAACAAAGCAACTCTATAACCAAACTGCAGAGAATTCCGAGTTCAGTTCGTGCCTACAAAACTCCTTAATGTGATTATGTGCAATGTTATTGCAAATGGCTGTTGCATTTTAACAGAACCAATTCACTCAGAATTTTCTGACCAAGGCGTGCCCGGTGTGGCCTCATGAAAATTCCACCATGCGAAAAAATACGTTCTACAGGTGCTGAAGTTGCTGGCACGCACAGCATCTTTTCAAGCACTGGATATAAATTTAGAAATCGTGAGTATTTTTTAAAAATCCTGCCATGGCGTATCTGACCGCCTGGCTTCTGATACGAGTCTTGGCAGGGCTTCCAGATACAGCATAACTGTTACTGCTGCCGATGGTATTTCCTGACCAGCTGGAATTGTATCCGTCCGCAGATATTTGTCGTAGGACGCGAAGGGGCTTGGCCGTTTTCGTGGCGGTGAATTACAATTTTACATCGGCCCCACGACCTTAAAATCACCCTGATTATTCAATGTTAATACTGAAGGGCAGTGAAGGCAGGCCTAGGTCTTGGTCTTGAAAAACCAAGACCAAGACTTTGAACCTCAAGACCAAGATCAAGACCAAGACTTTTATTCTCAAGACCAAGACCAAGACTTTTATTCTCAAGACCAAGAACAAGACCAAGACTTTTAAAACCGAACTCGAGCGCACTCGAGACCAAGACTTTAGTCTCGAGGACAACAAGTCTGATACACGCATACTCACATATACACACATGTGCATGCAAGCTTTTTAATTGCATCAAACATGATGCAATTGATACATAGACTGGACAGTGGACAAACTTAATTGCGCACAAACATGATACATAGGGACATACTTGCCAGTGCGTACATCCATGCACGTTGCATGCATACTTGCAAACACATTCAATTCAATTCAATTCAATTGGTTTGTTGATACATGCCTAGATACAGACATTTTTTGCTAGTTCTGAATGTCCTAGATAATGTTCCTTGAACCAGTCTAGATCTATACACACTGAGATTGATTGATTGATCATTGATAAGGGTCGCAGAGACACATCCAGACCTGAATTTGTTTTGATGAAGTGGGCTATAGGCTGGCTTAGTGCATTAGTCTTAATTTCTGTAGTATGCTATATAACTGAGGTCCATTCGGTAGTAGTATCGTTAGCCTGGACTTTGATTGTCGTGTCTTCACATAGGCTGCTGCTGCTGCTGCCACAACATAGTAGATGCTCCTTTGTACTGTTGTCAGTGGCGTAGCCAGGAATTTCCGATGGTGGTTTTTTCCCCGACTTTGCCGGATGCCCTTCCTGACACCAACCCAACAGGATTACACTAAATAAAAAGGGAATAAAGTAACAAAGGGAGTAAAATAAGAAATACAGTTGTTACTACAAGCAATTGATTTGTTTTTTCTTATTTAAGTGGATAAATAACCTTTAAAGAAACTTTTTTCCTAAGCCAATGGGGGTTTAACACCCCAAACCCCACCTGGCTATGCCACTGACTGTTGTTAATTAAAAGATGTATATGCACACCAGAGTGCTGATTGGCAGCTGGTATAATTATAAGGAACCCAACTAAACGGCTTCCCATCATTTTGGGCGCTGAGACCATGTCGAGGGTCTCTGTACCTCACCGAGTTGAGGATGAAGAACAGTGACATGAGGTGATAATGTGTGGTGTAAATTGCAGGTATAAGTTGGCACTGGAGGTCGATCCATACATAGGTGCAATCACGTCCTAAAAGTTGGGGGGACCATAATGAATCACGTCCTAAAAGTTGGGGGGACCATAATAATAAAGTTAGGGGACCACTCAAAAGTTGGGGGGACGCGTCCCGTGGGTCCCCATAGGGTGGTTGCGCCTATGGATCCATAGTATCCTTCCCGGTATTGACTACTTTGCTAAGTAGAAGGTTAAAGCGGTCTTGTTGCTGTTCAGCGACACTGTGTCATATCAAGGACGATTAGTGTCACCCTCCTGCTTTTTGCACGCTTGGGACTGACACTGCCAAGGCACGATGAGCAGTGGCAGAGTGGGTTAAAGCCGTGGTGTATTAAAGTGCCAATAAATAAATCGATTGTGGCGCCCATTGCCGTTCAACGCGGGTCTGAGTGCATGCTTATCGAAGTCCCATCTGATAGATTATTACGAGAAGACGTTGTATCTGGTCTAAGGGTCTAACACAGAGTCATGCGTGTAATTGCTCTCTTAAGATGGGCTTGGTCGACGCCTAATGGGCGAGGCAGCTGGTCATAAGGTAGTGCTAATGATGTTGTGGGCATAAGGTAGTGCTAATCATGTTATGGGTGCATAAGGTAGTTCTAATCATGTTGTGGGTGCATAAGGTAGTGCTAATCATGTTGTGGGCATAAGGTAGTGCTAATCATGTTGTCGGCATACGGTAGTGCTAATCATGTTGTGGGCATAAGGTAGTGCTAATGATGTTGTGGGCATAAGGTAGTGCTAATCATGTTGTGGGCATAAGGTAGTGCTAATGATGTTGTGGGCATAAGGTAGTGCTAATCATGTTGTGGGCATAAGGTAGTGCTAATCATGTTGTGGGCATATAAGGTAGTGCTAATCATGTTGTGGGCATAAGGTAGTGCTAATCATGTTGTGGGCATAAGGTAGTGCTAATCATGTTGTGGGCATAAGGTAGTGCTAATCATGTTGTGGGCATAAGGTAGTGCTAATCATGTTGTGGGCATATAAGGTAGTGCTAATCATGTTGTGGGCATAAGGTAGTGCTGATCATGTTGTGGGCATATAAGGTAGTGCTAATCATGTTGTGGGCATAAGGTAGTGCTAATCATGTTGTGGGCATAAGGTAGTGCTGATCATGTTGTGGGATTGGCAATCAATCAAAATTAATCGGGATTTATGTAGCGCTGCTTGAAGATATCCGCACGGAGGTGCTCCCAACTCATGCGGTACAGAAGTTACGGTCTGATAGAATGAGAAGGAATGGACACAGCATCGATTGTGGGTTCTATATACAGGGTGGGTCAAAAAACGGTGGGTGGCCTCACTAAAAGTTATATAAATTTTGTTCTGTTTGAAATATTTTGATGAAATCTGGCCATGATGTGAATTGTCTATAAGCCTGTAAAATTTCATTTCGAAAATCCTACTTTTGGTCAAAATATTGGCAAAAAACCTAGGGGGTATTTTTTTGGTCCGCCCTGTACATGTATAGCCTAGTGAGGCACACAGAGGCCTCTGTCACGAAATGTACCTACCTTAGTTTCAGGAAACTCTCCTCTGTTGGGTTCCTGTGCCTCAGTGCATTCAGTTCAGGATTCTGACGCTCATGTGCAAGTCTGTGGTCGATATAGCACCCTGCAGCAGACCTTATATACCTCGGCCTCCCCGGTTGCTTCACTTGCTTTTCACCTCCAGAAGCTTTTGATTTCTTTCCGACTTACACGGTGCTATTAATGCCAAATCCAAAGGCTTTGCTTATGTAGACCCCACTGACTGGAACCCTCTTCTGCAGGAACTGCAACTTGAACTCCCCAGCCTCACAAATCACAATGCCCGTCATTCAGAAACTCGTTAAGTCCAAGCACTGACTTGGGTCTGATTTGCTGTGGCGCTATATAAATGTTCAATTACAAAAGCAATCTTTGGCAGGTTCCAGTGTGCATGCCATAAGAGCTCTCCACATTCCATGTTGTATGGAATATTCCCAATCAGAATACAGGATTCTAGAGGAAACATCGTATTGTGGACCACAGAAAATGGCTAACGCCGCTGCGTAAAAGTACAGTGTGTGTGTTGAATGCTGATGCCTTATATGTTACAGAGTGTGAACTAAGCTGCTCAAAAAATGGGGTTGTGCTAAAAAGGTTAAATTTTAGCACCACACTACTGGTTCTTTTATGATCATTTAGCGATCATATGAATGTGGCATTCGTAGTGAGTTTGGGGACATAACACCTTGTAACGCTATGCAGAATGGACCGTTAACGCGAGTTTGTAAACAAGTCCACACTGTATGCGCAAGCTTTGGTAAGAATCGATTCAGTCTAGGTCATGGAGCAGAGAGATTGAGGACCAGCCTGACTCATGACAATGCAATAAAGTTCATGGAAGTAGGCTGGAACATTACTCTGCTGGAATAATAATAATAATGATATTCATTTCTTGAACAATCCGGTTGACAGACCCCAAACAGTTACAGTGTACAGTTACGCAATTGAAACAATTCACAAGAACACAAATCATAAATCTTAACTACTAACTGAACAGACAGCCCTGCAATGCACTCGCGCCTTCCTAAGTACTCTCATATATCATCGTTCATGATTAACCAACTACACTGGCTTCCTCTCTCTGCCCGCATACAATATAAAGTCCTTTCTCTGGTACTCAAATCCATACTGGGTCTTGCACCGATGTATCTCAGTGATCTCATTCGTTCTCCTCTATCAGCATCTTCTCATCGACCTCTCCGTTCTCTGGACAGGGCTGACTTGTTTGTTCCACGAGCTAGGACCACTATTGCTCAAACTCGATCCTTCACCATCATTGGGCCCTCCTTGTGGAATTCTCTTCTCTCCACTCTGCGTGGGACTCTACTTTCAGGATCGTTATCTACATCTCTCTCTCTTCTTAAGACCTATTTTTTCTCTAGGGGTTATCGCACTGGGAGCGCTACTGAATGGCCTTGGTTGTGAGCGGCGCTATATAAATTACTAATTACATTACATTACATTACAAAGTACGTCTGTCCTACTGGAATCTAACTCAACGCAGCTGATCTCCAGGCCAGCATGTTGTCCATTCAATCACTGGGCCATCGTGCTTGACTCATGCCAGAATCCTAAACATACTAAATTATGCGCTGCCATGTCGGAATTTGTATTGTAATGAGATTGTGTTAATGACGAGTTTTCAGATTTGGTTAATTAAGGGGATGGGGGTGTATGATAGTTTAGTGGTTAGTATGGTGGACTGTCAGTTGAGCATGGGGGGGTTCATCTTTCAATGTGGCTTGACTGGGAACACTTCTCTGTTGAAGTCTTGATATATTAGTTTTGTTAACAATGAATGTTTTAGACCGGTGGTTCCCAACCTTTTTTGACTTTAGGGTGACTTTTAAGTTGGAGGACACGCGGACCAATTTTTCTTAGTTGAAGGACATTAGGGGTCACAAGGCTAACATTTAATTAACTAAAAGCATATAAAATTGCTATAATTGGTTCAAAATGGAATGCTTGATGTTATTTATAGACGTCAAAACTAAATAATTTGTAATAGAAAATAATTATGTGTTCTCTCCTGTCCAAATTGTCAATTTTTTCATATATTTTTGTTAATTTTTTGAGAGACGAGGGCCATTTTTTAGGCCTGGCGGGCCACTTTTGGCGTGCGGGCCACGAGTTGGGAATCGCTGTTTCAGACAGAGATTAAAACTATTCATAATCGCTGCCATGATATAAATGTTTTTTATTAATGGTTTTCTGCAGTACCTGTGTGTCCCCCATATATAACCCGCTCATCTGTAACGAGTACCTGTAATGAGTACACTGACCGTACACTGTCAGTGGGAGGATGAGACGGTGAGGGAGAGGACTGGTCACCCACACTCATATGCAGAGGCTAAGAAAATGAAGTTGCTAACACTTCTTACCAATGGCTGCCTCAGGGATAGCTTTAGGCATGGTGAGAATTGCCATGGCAGGGGTTGGGTGGTTCAACCACCTAATCTTTTAGGACCTCATGGTAAGGTCTTCATTGCGCACCCCAATTCCTCGTAAATCAGCGTCTTACCCCTCCCGCGTCTAGCTTCAAGTTGAGATTGATTGGTCCGCCTTGATAAGGACCACAGAGAGACGTTGGAGACGCTGGAGAGTCGCTACAGCAAATGCAAGAAATAAATAAAAAAAATAAAAAGTAAATGACTTACGGGACTACTACGGAATGGAACTCAGTTATATAGCATACCACAGACAGAGTCCAGAGTTCCAGACCTTAATTTGTTTTGTAAACAGAGGCCTAGTTCATTTGTCTGTCTGTGGTATGCTATATAACTGAGTTCCTTCCATTCCGTAGTAGTCCCGTTAGTCTGCAAGTTATCTATTTATTTTTTAAAGTATTTCCCACATTTACTGTAGCGCCTCACTATTCAGAGGCACTCCCGACTACAGCGCAGACTACTGTTATTTTTGCACAATTCTCACCCTGTCTTCAGGAACTGCTCTTCTTCTTCTATGGTATTATAGTGTGTATATGAACATTTTGTTGGAAAAACGACAGTAGTCTATTAGTTATTGAACGATCCCTCGGGTCATGTGACTAGTTAAGCGTCCTCTCGCCATGTTGTGGACATCTTGAATGTTTCATTTATCTTCTTTCGGAATTATACTCTGCTATCACATTTGTGTGTCCTACTGAAAGGTGTTAGTGTGACTCTGGTATAGTCTAAGAACTGTGAACCCAATTGACACCTGCCTTTCACAATGTCAGTGTTGCTTGAGCGTTGCTAGGGTGTCAACCATATGACCGCTAAGGTGTTAACCATGACCGCTCGCTCCTCGCCCCTTGTTTGTGTTTGGTCAGTGTTGCTGAATTAAGTATCCTTCGTCACTGCGCTTCAGCAGACGACAGGCGCTCATGCATATTCATTGCGTTTGATGATCCGACATCTTGGAATGCATCTCGCGTGTATATATATCAAGTTATATGACTCCGTATAATATATATATATATTATATATATATATTATATATATATATATATATATATATATATATATATATATATATATATATATATATACGGAGTCCTCAACGGACCTGACAAAGGCGAGGTTGTTCGACCAATGCATTTTGTTAGGGGCTGGTTGTTTGGGATTCCAGACAAACGAATCACATCCAATGTGTACTGTGCTTTGGCTGTTCTTCTTTTTTGGATGTTATGTATCACCTAACTGACTGCTGAGTCGGTTTTTTAAGACCACTTGTGTCACTTGCTGTTAGCTGTAATGCGATAGCTGTAATTGAACACTCGAAAGTTGGGTCTTTATATTGCACAGATATAATTATTCTAAGGCAGGAAATGAGTTCTTTCACACTTCGTAGGTCGTAAACCCTGAACTTAGCTAAAGCACTGCTTCTTTTTGTTCTTCTCGTTCACTTTGTTCTGCTTCTCCTTTTTCTGCTTCTCTTCTTCTGGAAGATCAAGCTGTTAAGTGGAACGTGAGCCAAGTGTTTTTAATGAGGGAATAATTCTACCTGCATCAAGGCAAACGTTTTAATATGTTTGAGTTTGCTGTTGTTGTTGTCGTCGTCATTCGTGTTGTTGCTGTTGCTCAGTGGTCTGCTTATACCAAACAGAAGAACAGCTACCTTTATCAGTCACACCCCACCCGGGCCACCCCACCTTCATTACGTGTATTGGCTTTTGTTGTCAACAAAGACTATACTGGGCCACGTGGCTGACCTGATCAGTGATCACCCGTCAGCTGCTGTGCTTCCTCCATGGGCCACTTTGTCTCCCAGATTCTACCCAATGTCCCATCATGCATTCTGCTTCGACTGGACTAGGCTGTAAACCGGCTGAATCCGGTTTTGAAATGGGTTCCTTCCAGCAGTGGCGGATCCAGGAATTTTCGAAGGGGGGGGCCAAAAAATTTTTGGGCTGGGGTCGGAAAATTTTTCGTTGATCTTTCGCTGAAAAATCTGATGAACTTTTTTAGTCGTTTTTGGCCGAAACCAGAGTTTAATTTTGCCCCCACCTCTGGGAGGATTGAGGTTTCCGGAGGGGTAGATAATTGAGCGTCTGGAAGACAATCATGAGGCGCGCAGCGCCGAGAGTGGTAGGGGAGGGGTGTGGGGAGGGGATATGCCCCTCCCCACCAGAAACTTTTTGAATTTTCACATTGCAATGGTAGCATTTTAAGCTGTTATCTTAACAAAATAGCTGTACTTTTCAGTGCTTATAAGAGTGCCATAAGGTCTAAATAAATATAGACTTTACCTAAAAACTTCTTCCCTGAAAACTAGATGTTCTTTTTTAAGTAATCCGCCAGAAAGCTTCAAAAAGGGTGTTCAATTTTCCTTCCCAAAAAACTGATGACATTTTTTGATCATCCGTGCGAAATCTTAAAAAAAGGTGTTTAATTTTTCGTCTAAAATTATTATTATTATTCCAAAGTTTAACGTCATCGTATGACAACAAAGGCCGTTGACGACAATACAATATAAGTGTACAGAGCAGTAAAAGTAAACTTATAGAATATAAACAACACCAAAGAGGTGTCTAAACGGAACTTTACAATTTCAATGACATTCAATTTTTTGACAACATAAAGTAGTTCATCTGACAATCGCTCAGTTTGACACATTATGATAAAGGGTTCATATATCTCAACATTAGACAGTATAATTGTAAATTGATTGTCTCATACAACTAATTACATTAGTAACCAAAGTAAGCAGTTTTTTGTTACAAAAGTTCATTATATATATAAGTGCATCAATAACAATAATATTTAATGTAACGTTTCTTTTACAAAAGCAACCTGCACATTTAAAACATCAATCAAATAATTATAGTAATATTAAAATTAATATTTACCTAAGATACAAATGCCATGTACAACAGTTACTATGACACAAACTGTTTATTCACAAGATACAACCTTCAGTTATAAGTTTAATTAACCGATACACTTGATTTTGATATAAATTGACAGTCAATAGAGTTTTAACAGAAATTTCATCTTTATATATTTGACATGTATCTCGTAATGACTTTGAAATATTTTCTTTTTTGCACTCAATTAAAATGTGATGAATTGTCTCTTTGACGTGACATGTGTCACACAAAAAAAACGTCTAAAAAGAGTGATGACTTTTTAGTCTTCCGTGCGAAATTTTCAAAAAAAGGTGTTTAATTTAGCATCGCAAAAAACTGATAACTTTTGTAGTCATGCGTGCGAAATCTTAAAAAAGGTGTTTAATTTTTCGTCTAAAAAGAGTGATGACGTTTTAGTCTTCCGTGCGAAATTTTCAAAAAAGGTGTTTAATTTAGCATCGCAAAAAACATAACTTTTTGTAGTCATGCGTGCGAAATCTTAAAAAGGTGTTTAATTTTTCGTCTAAAAAGAGTGATGACGTTTTAGTCTTCCGTGCAAAATTTTCAAAAAAGGTGTTTAATTTCGCATCCCAAAAACTAATGACTTTTGTAGTCATCCGTGCTAAATCTTAAAAAAGGTGTTTAATTTTCGTCTAAAAAGAGCTTTGACTTTTTATTCTTCCGTGCGAAATTTTCAAAAAAGGTGTTCAATTTAGCATCCCAAAAAACTGATGACTTTTTGTAGTCATCCGTGCGAAATCTTAAAAAAGGTGTTTAATTTTTCGTCCAAAAAGAGCGATGCATTTTTATTATTCCGTGCTAAATTTAAAAAAGGTGTTCAATTTCGCTTCCCAAAAAACTTATGAATTTTTAGTGAACCGTCCGAAATCTTCAAAAAGTTGTTCAATTTTCCTTCTAAAAAACTGATGACTTTTTAAGACTAGAATAAATAAAATACTTCCCACTACTGAATGAAATATAGTAAGATATAAATAAAAACAAGGAGTAAACATGTGTTATCATTCACCGAATTTTCTTGCACATATATACTACACTCAAAACTTTACTTGTTTCGCCCTGAAATTTCTTGGCATCTGCAAAAAAGAAATTACATCCCAAACACTGTTGTTCGTGTTAACTTGATTTGTAATTAATAGTTAGTTGTACTTAGTTATAATTGTGTTTATTGGTGTTAATGTTTTTAAAATTTTCTACGAATATATACACGAATAATTTACATTGTATGCCATAAATCATAGTTGGATGCTGTTATAAGATTGTTTCATTTCGTTGCTTTATATTAAGACAATGCAATTGCGTGAGAGACTTAGATTAGATTTTAATTACATTGATATATATTATTTCTATTATAGATTTTAATTACATTTATACATTAATTCTCCTGTGCATGACTGACACCCTGAATTTTTTTTTCGTCCACCATGGATGGGAGCCACGTCCCATGGTGATTTGAAATGGGGGGGGCCATGGCCGGATTGGCCCCCCCTGGATCCGCCCCTGCCTTCCAGTCTGATGTGTGCATTTTGAGCCGCTGATCATCCAACTGTCAAAGTCTGATGGATCAAACCAATCCAGGGATTGACTATACAGTATACATACCCTACATATGACCAAGGAGGTTAATGTCCGAAATACCTACTGTCCAGTTGATTTGCATTCCTTCTTCAGGGGTCTTGTGACCTACTCCAAGGCCATATTATATACATACACTAGCTGGGGTACCCGGCGTTGCCCGGGAAGTTTGGGATTCGTTCGTTCCCGGCCATTCCCTCCCTTCCTCAAGGGAGGGAATGGCCCCTCCAATCCCCCATCCCCACCCCGACCACCACACGACACCCCACCACACTCCGCCACCACACTCCGACCTCCACCGGTACGCCACCCGTGAAATAGAGATTTTCGGGGAAAATGTTCTTCCCCCCACACTCCCCTACCCCCACACTCCCCACCCCGGCACGACACCCCACGACACCACCCCACTCCACCCCCTACCTCCTACCCCACCACACACGACACACCACGAAACCCACCACACTCCAACCTCCACCGGTACGCCACTCGTGAAATTTAGATATTCGGAAAAATTTTCTTCCCCACCCCCACCCCCCAAACCCCTCCACCCCCACACGACACCCCACGACACCCACCACACTCCAACATCCACGGGTACGCCACCCGTGAAATTTAGGTTTTCGGGAAAAAAATTACCCCACCCTGCTCCCCAACTCACCCCCACTTCCCCATTCCTCACCACCCCACCCTCCACCACCACATTCCACCACACCCAACCACACTCCGACCTCCACCGGTACGCGATCCGTGAAATTCGAACTGGCAAAAGCGCTTCCCTTTTCATCCCCGCCCCCTCCCCAACCCACCCCAACCCCATCCCGCACACCACACCCCACGACACCCACCACACTCCAACCTCCACCGGTACGCCACCCGTGAAATTTTGATTTTCGGGAAAAAATTATCCCACCCCACCCCAATCACCTCCTCCAACCCCAGCCCTCACCCACCCCCCACCACAGGCCACGACACCCACCACATTCCAACCTCCACGGGTACACCACCCGTGAAATGTTGGTTTTCGGGGGAAAAATTATCCCCCACGCTCACCCCCCTCACCCCCACGACACCCCACCACACTCCAAATTCCACCGGTACGCCACCCGTGAAATTTAGATTTTCGGGGGAAAAATTCTTTCCCCAACCACCCCCCTACACTACCCCACCCCACACGACACCCACCACACTCCAACCTCCACCGGTACGCCACCCGTGAAATTTTGATTTTCGAAGAAAAAATTCTTCCCCACCCCCTACCCCACACCCCCACCCCACACGACACCCCCACGACACCCACCACACTCCAACCTCCATCGGTACGCCACCCGTGAAATTTTGGTTTTCGTGAAAAAAATTCTTCCACCCCAAACCCCCCAACCACAACACCCCCACCCCAGCTCTCAGCCACCCCCACCACAGGCCACGACACCCGCCACATTCCAACCTCCACGGGTACACCACCCGTGAAATGTTGGTTTTCGGGGAAAAAATTATCCCCCATGCTCCCCCTCCCCCCACACCCTCCACGACACCCCACGACACCCACCATACTCCAACCTCCACCGGTACGCCACCCGTGAAATTTAGATTTTCTGGAAAAATTTCTTTCCCAACCACCCCCTACAACACCCCACCCCACACGACACCCACCACACTCCAACCTCAACGGTACGCCACCCGTGAAATTTTGATTTTCGGGGGAAAAATTCTTCCCCACCCCCCTACCTCACACCCCCACCCCACACGACACCCCCACGACACCCACCACACTCCAACCTCCATCGGTACGCCACCCGTGAAATTTTGGTTTTTGTGAAAAAAATTCTTCCACCCCAAACCCCCCCCCCCCAACCACAACACCCCACCCCAGCTCTCAGCCACACCCACCACAGCCCACGACACCCACCACACTCCGACCTCCACCGGTAAGCCACCCGTGAAATTTTGGTTTTCGTGACATTTTGGTTTTCGTGAAAAAATTCTCCCACCCCCAACCTCACTCCCCACCACAGCACCCCCACCCCAGCCATCAGCCACCCCCCCCCACCACAGCCCACGACACTCCGACCTCCACCGGTAAGCCACCCGTGAAATTTTGGTTTTCGGGAAAAAAACTATGCATGGCAACGGCTGAAAAAGTAGGGAAAATGAGGGGTTTTACCTTCCCCCACCCTGGCCCCATGGTGGCAGAGATTCGCCGACCCCCCAATAACCTGTGTCGGGTCGACCCCGAACCCCCTGCAAAAAATTGGGGTCGATTGCTTCAAAACTGTAGCCGTGCATAGCTAACACACAATCAAACAATCAAACAATCAAACAATCAAACAAACACACAGACTTACTGAAATATATATAAGATATATGTATATGCATATATATATATATATAAAATTATATATATACTATATACGCTCTGCCCTTGGCTTGTACTGCAACCATGAAGAATTGAGCCTTCTCTGTTGTTGGCCCAGTGGTCTTGAGTGGTCTTCCTTTAGATCTGCGTCAACACCCTAGAACTCTACTGCAATCCTTCTTCACTAGACTTAAAAGGGTTCTCTTTGGATGTGATGGAGTTGGGAGCACCTTTGAGTAGTTTCCTTGAAGGGTGCGCTATACAAATTTCCAAATGATTGAATATATACTATACGGTATACATATGCTATATGATCATGATGTATGTGCTAGATACTATATATTATATATATACAATTATACATATATATATATATATATAAGATATGCACTATTTACATATTATATCAATTATAATTGACAAATAGCTTTATCAATCACAGTAGCGTGCTGGAAAGTCCTTATAATATGCTTCATGTTGGCACAGTTTCTGATGTAATGGATACACGCATGGGTCAGAAAGTTTGTTTACCTATATAATAGCATAAACTCCTTGTAATATAATATATTCATAAGACGCGTCTTTTGCTGTGATTCATAAAGACAATTTTTTTAAACAAGTTTTTGGTGTGATACATATTTTACGTATTGTATAGAATTCCATGGCAGGTACTACTACTAAGTACTCAGGTCTTTTTGTCACTGGGCCCAGCTTGCACTAGTTATGCAACAATGCAATTCAAACAACATGCTGTGGCTAGAATGAAGTTATAGGGTGCCGAGTGAAACCTGGTTGGCCATGGTGGCTTTGAGTCCAGCATCATCTGTGCAGTAAGCATTATTTATTTATTTATTTATTTATTTATTCATTTCTCGTATATGCTATAGCGCCCCTTCAAGCTCTCTTATCAGGGGCACTCCCAACTGCAGCGCGAACACTGCTTCGGAGTTTCACGCCGAAGCGCAAGAGCAATTGCGAGTGAAGGACTTGCTCAAGGTCCCTATTCTCTAAGCCAGTGGTTCCCAACCTTTTTTGACTTGAGGGCCACTTTTTCTAAGTTGGAGGACACGAGGGCCACTTTTTCTTAGTTGACGGACATTAGGGGGCCACAAGGTTAAAATTGTATTAACTAAACAAGTATAAAATTGTTATAATTGATCCAAAATATAAGGTTTGATGTAATTTATCGATGTTAAAATAAAATAATTTCTTATAGAAAATAATAATGTGTTCTATCCTGTCCAAATTGTTAATTTAATTTTTTCGTATATTTTCGATATTTCTTTGAGAGATGAGGGCCATTTTCTGAGGTCTGGCGGGCCATTTTCTGAGGCCTGGCGGGCCACTTTTGGCCCGCGGGCCACGGGTTGGGAACCGCTGCTCTAAGCATGCAGTGACTTCAGGTAGATTCGAATCTGGAACCCTTTGACTCCAAAGGTGCCAAATCCACTACTGCACCACTGCACCCTGCAAGCTGTAGATTCAATGTTATGACACAGTATGATAACAATGCCGCTCCAGGAGCGACTCCTTTAATATCATAGATACTCAAATCATGGTTGAATTTATACGCTGAAATACATATAACTATGACATGACCATGAGATCAGTGTTTTTTCAAGTGATCTGCTCAGGGCTATATATCAGACGAATGGTTCAGGTGAAAATCTGTGTTTTGTGTACAGATTTATCGGAATGATTTTGATAAGCAGACGCTATGGATTTGGATGTAGTTGATTCTGTTATCTTGTGCTATAGATAGATGGCAATCGGTGAGGATTGGCCGTGTGTCATCTGCCTCTGTTACTGGTTTTTGACATTGATGTTGGCAGTTTTTAACAAGACCAGTCAAGGTCATGATAGGTTCTGTTACTGGTTTTTGCCCTTGATGTTGGTAGTATCTGTTAAGGCCAGTCAAGGTCAGGATTGGCTGTGTGACCTCAGGTTCTGTTACTGGTTTTTGCCTTTGATGCTGGTAGTATCTGGTAAGGCCAGTCAAGGCCAGGATTGGTTGTATGACCTCAGGTTCTGTTACTGGTTTTTGCCCTTGATGCTGGTAGTATCTGGTATGGCCAGTCAAGGTCAGGATTGGTTGTGTGACCTCAGGTTCTGTTGCTGGTTTTTACAGCAGTTTTAAACCAGTAACAGAGCCAGGGTTCATACAGCCAATCCTGACCTTGGCTGTTCTTGCCATATACTGCCAATATCAATAGCAAATATTTTTTGCTGCTATTGTCGGCTGTATTTGATGAGAACAGCAAAGCTCAGGATTGATTGTGTGCTCTGTGCTTCTGTTACTTGCTTTTGCCGTTGATATTGCTGTATTTGGTAAGAACAGTAAAGGTCAGGATTGGTTGTGTGCCGTCTGTTACTGGTTTCAGCCCTTGAATTGGGTGATACCTGGCTAGAACAGTCAAGCATCGTGCATTTCTGTTTTTCAAGGTCTGAGATATGGGTGCATCAAAAAATGAAAACAGTTGTAAAGGACCAGTTTGTGTTTGCATTTATGAAGAACCCTGTCTGAAAAGAGAAGCCTACCAATTACCAATATCCAGATCTATACATTATATGGTATATACCCTGGTACATGAAGACATATACAATTATACACATGTAGTCATATACGTACACTTGCATACAAGGTATGCATACATAATTTCATATGCATGCATACTCACACGTGCATATAGGCCTACATTATACGCACAGACTCATATACAATTATACATGTATACATACGTATTCATTCAGTCAGTCATTCCAAGATTTATAAAGCACTTTTTCAAGAGCCTACTCAGAAGTGCTCCTGACTCTAGCGTGGCAACAAAAGCCCCATTTTGAGTTTGATGAAAAATGCTTCAGTGACAGCCCCAAGATATGTATGTATGTATAATACATACACACATTATGCATGAATAAGCACATACTTATATACATACTTGCATGCATAAACACACATATGCAATACATAAACATCCATGCACAATGCTCATACATGCACAAGTATTACACACATGTGCTCACAAGCACACTTTAAACCAGGGGTTCTCAAACTTTATTTTTATTGTACCCCCAAGTAAAAAATCGAATGATGGCGTACCCCCAGCAAAGTCAGATTAGAAACAAAATGCCTTTGCGAAGTCCCCTTGCAGTGACAACTATAAGTCCATTTAGAGGTCTAATCATTTTGGTGACATCGTTTATTAAGGTCGTATTCGTATAGGCCTATGGAGCAAAATTTAGTTTGAATCATATAATCTAATCAAAAAATTTAAAAGGGAAAATTGGTCCATGACCTCTATAAGAAAGAGCCAACCTGTAGTGCTATGGGCCTGTTTAGACTAGCACAGATTAAAAATATCTGGTTCAATACTTGTCAATTTTAAAATTTACCCCATGTTGGTTTTTGATAGCAAGAATTGTTTGAAAATCAGTTTCACCCAGATAATGACGTGCTGAAAGGAATCGCAAAATTTAAAGCTCAATCAGAAATCAATCAATAGGCCAATTCAGCTCCGCTATTTGAGCTCCATATCGGCTTAGAATTTCTAGCGTTGGTACTTTCAACTATTTATACATTATTTGTTCCAAAACTATATTAATAGGCCTAAACATAAATATGTTGCATTCGCTGTATATTATGTGAGTCTAATTCTATATGTTGTGAAATAAACAAATGACGATGCTGTTGTAGGCCTATGTTGCAACGTTAAAAATCATTGCTGATCAAAGAAAGATGCATGGACACAACGTCCATAAACTCAAAGAAAATTTATACTTCTGGAAATTTTCGCGTACCCCTTACCAGAGCCTGGCGTACCCCCTGGGGTACGTGTACCACAGTTTGAGAAATGAGAACCCCTGCTTTAAACGTTCATATGCACTTGCATGCATACATACATACATGCATACATACATGTACATGCGTTTATGCACTCACACATACATATGTGCACATATGCATAAACATACTTGCATATGCACACATGTAAATCCAGCATACTCACATGTAATGCACACATACATTCGTGTGCATGTACAGGCATATATTGATTACTGACTGATGAACATGTATGCTAAATGAACTTCGACCCATTGAACATTGGGCATTTGGCCTAAGCAGTGCTTCTGAGCAGTACTTAAAAGCTGCTGTTTATCTGTGTAACTACATGTAATTTAACCACTCTGGGTAACCAGGGCTTAAAGTGTGCCTGGACGGTCATGGACGGCTACCATGCACTTGTTTTAAAATTGGGACGCAGTCCTGCCACTTATTGGCCGCCAAGCCTGAAAATGTAAGGGATCCAGGCACTTCTTTTGGGAAGGTAAGGGGCGTCCAGGCACTTATTTTTCCACACTTTATGCACTGTGGGTAACTAACAAACAACTGGCGACCTAACATGTACGAAGTGAAATGCCAACGATTCTATATGCAGTTAAAACTCTGTATACATGCATTTAATGTGCCTAGGAGCCTGAGGGTTCCAGGATCGAATCCACATCAAGCCGCCGTGTCGGGGCCACGAGTAAGTCCTTCACTCGCAATTGCCCGTGAGCTTCAACGTGAAACTCCGATGCAGTGTCCGCACTGTTGTTGGGAGCACCTCTGGGTAGAGATTTTGACGTGGCACTGTAGCAAATTATGCAAGAAATAAATGCATGTGTATGCATGTGCACTTGTTATAGCGCCCCTTCAAGCACATTACTCAGAGGCGCTCCCGACTGCAAAGCGGACACTGCATCGGAGTTTCACGCGGAAGCGCTGAGCAATTGCGAGTGAAGGACTTGCCCAAGGTCTCTACGCGACGACTTGAGATGGATTCGAACCTCGAACCTTCCGGCTTCAAGGCAACGATGCCACCACTACACCACCGTGCCCCACAAATTATGTATAAATAAATGCATGATGGACATTGATGGTAGATACACCAAACTGCCTGTATAAATCTGTTAGTGGATGTATGAGTGTACGTGTGGTGTCGTTGGTGATTGCAGAGGCTGGTACTCTGAAGAGCGAGGTGGAACCGGAACCGCTGACGAATCCGATCCGCCTGCCATGGGGCGTCGTCAGGGAGCGCGTCTGCTTCCCCGAATCGGTGCACATCAGCACCAGCGCCAAGCCCGGGGAGTTCGTTCTTCAAACGCTCTTCGCCGAGTTCGCCGTCCTCGCCGAAAAGAAGATCGAACAGGTTCTCGAGCCTCCGGTGAGTATTGTATTGTATTGTATTGTATTGTATTGTATTATATTGTGTGTATTTATACATGCATGTATTGTATTGTATCATCATTCACCATGAGCCGTTTGCTCGTAGGTGAATGATGATGATGACGATGATGATTGTATTGTATATGACCATTTGTAAAACACTTCTTGCAGCAAGAGCTTTTCAGAAGCATTCCCTAGAATGCTTCTGAAAAGCTCTTGCTGCAAGAAGTTTCAATGGAGAGAGCTGAAGCTGGAGCGCAGGAACAGCGCATGCGGCCCTGCGAAGAAAGGAAGAACTTGAGGCAAGAGAAAGATGCGGAAAGAAGACACCCCAGAGAGGATGGCATAGCGATCTGATGGAGAGGGATCTAAGCAGTCAAAGCTTAAGGGACTGATCCTCTTCTTCCTCCTCCTCCTCCTCCCCTGCGTGCTATTCTGGTGGTCTTTCTGCTTGAGATCTTGCTCCCTTGCTCATACACTACTAGTGTTTCTCTTACAGTGCTTCCTTGTCTGCCTCCTTGTATGCTTCCTTGTCTGCCTTTTTGTTTGCTTCCTTGTCTGCCTCCTTGTATGCCTCCTTGTATGCTTCCTTGTCTGCTTGCTCTTCTCAACATTTCTCCTTGATGCATTGCTGACCATTGCTCTGCTTGCTCTTCTGCTCACCCTTCCACCAGTTTCATCCTTTTAGACATGGTTATCTGTTTGCTCAAGATCCTCTTGCTCTCTCTAGCCAGCTGGTTTAATACTGCTTTCATGCTCATCGTTGTTGTTTTGTATATGGTTTTCTCATGTAGATGTCAGGACTTTGGTTTTCATAGTCTTTTTTTCTTAGGCTCACTCATTCTTTTCAATCTTATTATTGTTTTGATTATCATCAGGATGATCATTGTCAATTTGTCATGGCTGTCATTCATTGATTTTCTTTATCATTGTTCTTTTTGACTTTTTGCATGGCATACGATGAGGAGAGTTAAAATTGTACTTTTGACAATCAAAGCTCACTCAGTCAGGTAGTTTTAGGAAGTCGTATATACCATGGCGTTCAGTCAGTCAGGCAATGAGTTGCTCTGTCATAACTGCTTGTGTCTGTTCTATGAATTTTCTGACGTCATTGAGAGAGCAACAGTGTTGTCATCACTACTGCTTATCCCGTCTCGTGGTCTCTTTAACCAGACGAATGTTGATTATATCCACCAAGAACAGGATCAAGATTGCAGTTTACGCATTGTAGCTTCACTGTTACTTGTCTCCCAAAATTTTGCTCTCTTTAGACGAAAGTTGAGTCCACTGAGAAATGCTCAGCTTACAGTTCATATTCACATATTAATCAGCGTCATCTCATTCATCCATTTATTTGTTCGTTCATTCAATTGTTCATTCTTTTTTTATTTGTTTGTTCATTCAGTTGTTCGTTCATTTTTTTTGCATTAATTGATTCATTCATTTGTTGATTAATTCATCAATTCATTCATTTGGTCATTCATTTTTTTGTTTATTCATTCACTCATCCGTTTATTCATTTGTTCGTTCATTCATTTATTTGCTCATTAATTAATTAATTCATTTGTTCATTAATTTGTTCGTTCATTCGTTCGTTCGTTCATTTGTTTGTTCGTTCATTCATTCGTTCATTCATTCATTTGTTGTGTGTGACACAGTGTTCTATTTGGCAACCGGACTCGGACCAACACCGGACAACATCGCTCGCACGACAACTTGTACGATACACAGTGGCAGCAGCACTTATGAATAGCTGAAGCTTGCGCTTAGCTTTAGAGTAGCGCTTTAGAGATTTAGAGTTTACAATTATGACTTAAACCATGAGGCTGAGTTGCAGAACTGTTCTGGGTTTGAGCCCGCTTTGGGGACTTAGTGTGACAGTCATGGGTGATTTGAGGATATGGTAAAGATGTAAGCCGTTAGCACTTAGATTCCTGTGATGCTCTGGCCCTGTGTCCAAGACCTTAGCATTTTCATCCATTGCTGAAGATGCAGTTAGATATCGAGGTGCTTGCAAGCGAAAAAGCTTGCTTATTCACTTGTTCAGCTAATTTTTCAGACTGACATTGTGCTACTTTTCACTATTGTTGTTGGAAAGTGTGCGTGTGGGTGTAAGAAGGATTGTGTGTGTATGTGTTTTTGTGTGTAGGTGTGCAGGTTTGTTTGTATGTGCACTTGTTATAGCGCCCCTTCAAGCTCATCTCTACTCAGAGGCACTCCCGAATGCAGAGCGGACACTTCGTTGGAGTTTCACGCCGAAGCGCTGAGCAATTGCGAGTGAAGGACTTGCCCAAGGTCCCTACGTGGCGACTTGAGGTGGATTCGAACCTCGAACCTTTCGGCTTCAAGGCAACAACACCACCACTACACCACAGCGCCCCACATGACTGTGTGTGTGTGTGTGTAGGTTTGTGTTTGTGTATGTGTGTGTGTAGGACTGTAGGTGTGTGTATGTGTGTGTGTGTGTCTCATGCTGATAAAGATTACTCACTTAGTTGTTTACCTTTTCACCTTGTTACATATATTCCGCAGTGTTACACCTATTTGTCAGAGTTACGCAGGCTGCCCACTCAGCAGACATACACCCATTCAGCAGCGTGTTGTCTTGGCCCTGGTCGTTTGTGTGTGTGTGTATTGCAAAACGTTCCAGGGAGCAGTGTTTGTGTTCTGGACTGCTGCCCATCAGAACTCTTGTGAATGAATGAATGGCTTTTGTTGTCATTTGAAAGCATTTTCATGTTTGACTTACTCAACTGGTGGACAAAATGTAGCTTAAAAGTTGCTAGCAATGCTGACAGCAGATACAGTTATTGTGGCTAAAACAGGGATGGGCAATATTTGGCCTGTGGAGAGAGGCCCGGCCTTTGGAGCCTTTGAATTGGCCCTTTACACATAGGCCTATGTTGTTTTATTAGCATTGTACCTGGCTCTTTGAAACCACTTATCCATTTTATGTATTTTTTCTAACTGAATAGACATAAAAATATATTTTTGTTGTAGTTAATGGATTTTCAAAACTGAATAAATATGAGATGCTTTTTATTGTTATGTAGGACCAGACCAGGGTGGGTGGGTGGGGGTAGGTATTAACATAATTAAGTTTTCATAATAAAATCATCCTTATTAACTTTAGCAGTTATTCTGCAACATATAATACAATTGGAATAAAATTAATTGTGCTTCATTTTCTGGGGCGAATGAATTGTCAGATATTAACCCATGATTTGCGTACGTCCCCGAAGCTGCCCTTACAATCTTAGGGTGACCCTCTGTTAAAAGAAGTTGCCCATTCTTGGGCTAGAACATTCTTAGAGTGGTGCAAACCATAATAGTCTATTGCAGCGGTTCTCAACCTTTTTAGTGCGGCGACCCCTTGGTCACATTTCAAAAGCTGTGACGACCCCAACAGCAAAATCGATTGAGTTACCCTCCCCCATTCACTGAATTTTGCTACCATTGTCGATTTCATGCATTTTCACTTCATAATTCGAAAACTGCTTTTGGAAATTCTGTGAAGTTTTCTGGCTCATGTGATTCTGAGAGCAACCGATTCAGTAGTGGGAAGTTGAAATGTCATAAGTCTATTCAGCAGAGGGGGGGGTATGGAAAGGGATATGTGCCCACTCCCAATTCTCGAAATTAAAAAAAAATTACACGGCAATGATAGGATTTTCAGCTGCTATTTATGTGAAATTGTTCATTTCCGTGCTGATAGGCGTGGTTTAAGACGTCATAGTGTTGCCTCCCAATTGTTTACAGTGTTTTCACACTGTAACTGCAACATTTTAAGCTGTCATTTTAACAAGGCTACTTATGATTTCAGTGCTCCTAGACGTGGTTTAAAACATCAATAAATGTCCCTTCCCCATTGTTTAATTTGTATATTTGCCCACTGTAACGATAACACTAGTCTTTAAGATGTCATCTTAGCAAAATTACTCTTGGTTCAGTGCTCAGAGACGTAGATTAAGACTTCAATAAATATCCCCTTCAAGGTGTTAGCATTTCTTAATTTGCACTAGGTAATAATAGCATTTTAAGCTATCATCTTAACAAAATTGCTCCTTACGACAAGCAAAGTATAGCACTAAAAATTTATAATGATATTCATGTAATATTTATAAAATATTTGAGATACAAGCAGCTCTATCCCTCACCAAAAATTTCGGAAGACGGCCCAAGTCTCCGCCCATGGATAGGCCCCACCGAATGTTTTTATTTTAGAATAACTATATAGATGGAATTAACATTTGATAACTAAAACGGCAAAAATAAAATAGGCCTATAGTTGCAGCAATCTAACGAATGAAGCAAAGCAAATGTCTAAAACAATATTTGAAGTTGATATGGCGTTGAAGTAGATAGCGTTGAAATTGTCATTGAATAATTTACAATTTTCTGAAGGGTCCAGGCGACCCCTGGCAAATCGTCAGGCGACCCCCGCGGGGGTCGCGACCCACAGGTTGAGAACCGCTGGTCTATTGGTTAGTGGTCTATGAGCATATAGGGTGGTTCAGATCACTGCAATAAGAGACTTCTGTACAACTTGTACCCCCTAGCATGCACTATTGTTGGGAGATCAAATGTTGAAGGAATTGGACTGGCCAACCACTTTTTTTGAAAATTACATGCAGAACCTACGTATGTAAGTACTATAATAATGTTTAATTTGTTGAAAAGGAAAACAGTCCCTTGTGCTAAACCTTGAAGCAGGCATTGGTATGAAATGTTAGTGACTTCATTTTCTTAGCCTCAGCATATGAGGACGAATGGCCATCCCTCACCTCTGCCGTCTTATCCTCCCACTGAAAGCGTAAAGTCATTGTATTCGTTGCGGTAATCAATAGTATAGCAAATCAAGGGGAAAACACAGAATAGACATGAATGGTGTCGTTGGAACCTTGGATTCCTGTCTAAGGGCAGAACACTGAAGAGGAAGAAGACTCATTATAGCAGTGTGGGTAAAGTGGTACAGATGGAGCTTACAGCTTTAACTGAAGTTATGCCTTGATAGAGATTTCAACCCAAAACCCCTTGATTGCTAGTCCAGCCTGCTAACCATTATGCTAACAGGACCACCTATTGCTCTATGATGCTATGTAAAACTATAAAATATCCACGTGGCATTATGGCCTAAAGTGCATTGAATTGTACTATATACACACAGTCGATAATGCCTGAGAGTGTTCTTGCTCTGTTAGCTGCTATTTTGATTGCTTTTTTAGCTGTTTATAACTGTACCTCTTGGTGTTTCGTAGAAATTCGTCTCTTAGAAAGCTTCAGTATGATTGGTTTTATTGGTGGGCCAACAAACAATTTCCATGTGTTTTTGAGAGCCATGCTGTTCTTGAAGAGCAAGGACGTGTTTGTCTTGCAAGGGGTTTGACACTGCCCCAGGGGAAAGTGCATTACCCAACACAGCACGCTTAAGGACCCTAGTCACGTAGTGTGTTCAATAAATAAATGATTTCTTCTGCCTTGCTGGCGCCTAAAATAGCATGCATTTGACAGTTAGTGACACAGGCACAAAATTCTATGAAGACTTGAAGAGAGGTCATTGAGTGTTATTAAGTAGTAAAGGCTTGTCAGATACATGTCATCTTGAGTTGACCATCCTTTGACACTTTGCTTAATCGCAGTCTACTTGATTTTCCAAGATAAGTTAAAAATAAATGAGACGTTGTTTGGTTGATGTCATTGCACGCACTTTGCAATATTCTCAAGGGCAGCATTTCCCAGATTGGGAAATTGTAGCGGTATGGCCGCGTTACGGCGCCATATAAATTGTCATTATTATTATTATTATTCTGCGGAGCCCAAAGGTTCCGTGATTGGAAGAGAAGGGCTCCATGAGAAAATTATCTTTTGCATTAGATATCAGACTTCAGGGTGAAGACAAAAATGATTTATAATGTAATTCTTATGGATTAAAGTTGTGTGTATGTCCTGATAACTGAACATTGTTGATTTAACCTAGATATTGGTGTACTTCATATGCAGATGCTACACATGCCAGAACATATGATTCAGTTTGGTTGGGATTCAATAAAAAAACTAGCAGGTCTAAAGTTTCCGAGGACTGTAGTCAAAGAGATTGGGAGGCACTGCTCTAGGGCATATATGAAATTATATATATTCTGTAGTTTCAATATCACAGTTATAATGTGCAGGACTTAAGTGTGCCTGGACGGTCATGGACGGCGTCCATGAACTTGTTTTAAAATCTGAATGCCGTCCAGCCGCTTATTGGCGAGCATAGACTAGAAAGGTAGGGGGCGTCCAGGCACTTCTTTTAGAGAGGTAAGGGGCGTCCAAGCACTTATTTTCCACACTTTTGGTACTGATAACATAGATGTAAAAAACGATGAAAACGGAATAAAAAACGGAAAAAAACGTCGTTTTTTTCGAAAAAATAAAAAACGACAAAAAAACGATAAAAAACGGAAACGGTAAATAATTTGACTTTGCTGCATCTAAAACCGCATTTTAACCTTGAAAACATTCATTAGGAACCTACTACACGAAGGCTATCTCTTAAATGATGATGTTAAAGGATGAAATAATGACTTTAGTTAGCCGAATTCTTGAGAGTTGGCGGAAAACATAAGGAATATCCGAAAAAATTAAAATTAAGGAAAATAATAACCGAAAGTAAATGAATAAATAAAGTTAAAGAAAAAATAAAAAACGATAAAAAACGATGGGAAAAATAAAAAACGAAAAAAACGACGTTTTTTGGGAGTGAATAAAAAACGGAAAAAAACGTTTTTTACATCTATGACTGATAATGTGTAAAGTATCATTTGATTGTTGCTTAAAGTGAAACCGAATATTGCAGTACAGATTTACAATTCATTTACACTCCATCTCAACTAATTTTGCAACTGTTTGATGGAAGATTCGTTTGTAAAGAGAGTATTTTTAAAGTCAACATTCGATTCTGTGTTGCAGAACAAAGAAAAACCACTTTCGAAGCTTCTACAAAGAGGAGAAGACCCAAACTTCGATCAGGTACATAACACAAGAAATAAATAATTTAAATCCAATGTGTTCTTTAG
The DNA here is from genome assembly GCA_949752735.1 of Lumbricus terrestris. Taxonomy (NCBI): domain Eukaryota; kingdom Metazoa; phylum Annelida; class Clitellata; order Crassiclitellata; family Lumbricidae; genus Lumbricus; species Lumbricus terrestris. The sequence continues at coordinate 32,265,076 of OX457042.1, forward strand.
AGCAGTGACCCATTTCTGAATACCATGTGACCTTCCGTTGTGTTTGTGACTGATGTATGCTCCAGAAGTGATGCTCTCGTTACTTTACCACATATGGGAATGCAGATTCATTCTTGTATTTTTAGTATTTATATAGCGCTTTTTTAATGATATCCAGCCAGAGGTACTCCCTGCCAAGCCACAGTGAATGCTCATCCACTGTTCTCAAGAACAGTTTTTAAGTGTTGGTGCAGGGTAACTGTATTGTCTATTGTTAGAAGAGTACTTGAGTCCAGGGTTGGGTTATGACTCAGCTTCTAAGTATTGACAAAATTTCTGAGATTGACGGGATGTACATGTTTGCACTTCCTTTCAGGTGTGCTTCGATATTGCTGCGTCATATGTTTTTTTCATGCTTGGATTTAGCCTCCCTCAATATCTGCATGTGACTCTGACCAGGCTATAAGTTGGCGATACCTTTCGTCAACAACACTTGAAAACTGTTCTCCTTTGGTGGGGCTTGACAGGGAACACTTCTCCATTGAAGTCTTCATTCATTCATTCATTCATTCATTCATTCATTCCGAAAACTTATATAGAACCTCTTCAAGAAGCCTACTCAGAGGCACTCCCAGCCCAGCCACAGCTAAAAAGATAGGTCTTTAGCAACTGGTAGAAAGCAGGCAAATTATTCCAAGGTAGTAAGCGTAGTGCAAGCGGGAGCCCATTCATGTGGACGGGCCAACAACTGAGAAGGCTCGACGCTGTCTGGTAGCAGAGCGGGTTCGAGGGACCAGCAGCTCCCCATTGGTCGAAGAGCGTAAAGCTCGACTAGAGGCTATGTCAGAGACCAGATAAGTAGGAAGGAGCACTACCAGTGAGGCACGGCCAAACAAGTGCTGCTACTCTGTACGAGATGCGCTGCGAGACTGGAAGCCAGTATGTTTTGCACGCATGTTAGCAGAAATCGAGGCAAATTCATATGTCTTGCTATGAATGAATGTTTTAGATGGAGATTCAGACTATAGTTGAAAAATCTCTCTATTGATGCGATGCAATGTCAGACCTAAAATTGCGCATTCAGATTATTGTGGTGGTGTCAGCTGAGCGTAGACAATAGACATACTGCATTTTTTCAAATTGATCTAATCCAGTGCTAAAAGTGTGGAAAAATAAGTGTCTGGACGCACCTTATCTTTCCAAAATAAGTGCCTGGACGCTCCTTACCTTTCCAGTCAGTGCTGGCGAATAAGTGGCAGGATGGCGTTTAGATTTTAAAATAAGTGCATGGACGCCGTCCATGAACGTCCAGCCACACTTTAAGCATTGATTTAATCTGATCTGATCTTTTTACGTAAAGCAAGCTAGTGACACGTGTATACACAGGGCCACCAAGAGGGGCCAGGGGAGCAAATTTTCAGGGACCCGGCAACTTTTAGGAGCCCGTGCTAGACAGTTATTATACAGAAAAGTTTCTGATCTATGCCTTTTAAAATATAATATTACAGATAATTAACTACAATCTGTTTTAACATCAAAACAACAACTGAATGAAATCATGTTTATGGATATATGAAATTGTGGATCAAATCTGCAACTTTATTATTATTATTTTTATTATTCATATTTGTTTCTTAAAACATTTTTTCTCAAAAAAAGCCTTAAGTTAGTTCAGTTCAGGGTCCTGTGACTGCTCTGCCCAGGGTCCAGAATTTCTATTGTCAGCCGTGCCCATACGAGCTTATCAGACTTAGCCAACTTAAGCAGGTGAATAGTGCGGTGTAAACTAGTTTCCATGCTAATGCAAAGTGGTCTTAAGAACCAGTTTACAAACGTCAGCAATTGACCCATCATACGCTGATAGCTACAAGTCGTATCTATAGGGCGGTACTGAATTCAATCAGACATTGAATTCCATAGATAAAGATCCATAACAATAATCATTAAACATCTCAAAATAATAGCAGCAGTCCTAGGTTTTGAACAGAACTCATAATGTAACAAAGTTCAAAATTGCGTTTTGTGATAACCTTGATTGGTTAATTGATGAACATTGTACAGCATTGTTATTATGTCTCCCAATGCGGTCATCTTAACATGCTGTAGTGATTAATGCGCTGTAAACGAAAGTTCTTCAGTGTAGCGCTATGTATTAATTAACCTTTATACATGTGACCTACATTATAATCTTTGTATAATTTAGAACTGATGCTACGCAGAATAATTACAATTTATATTATGATGGATGATCTGACACAAGTTAATACAGGAGTCGAATTTAACTGTCGGCAGCCATGCAAGGCGCCCGTCATGTCCTACGGCTCAATTTACTAACGCCATCTGCCGATTGGAAGGTTGAATGGACGTTTGGGAGGGTAGCAGGAAGCGATACCGCATCCATACGCTCTTCATTACCAGAGTGTTAACCATTTATATACATGTGCACTTGTTATAGCGCCCCTTCCAAATTCTACTCAGAAGTGCTCCCGACTACAGCGCGAATTGGAGTTTCACGCTGAAGCGCCTGAGCAATTGAGAGTGAAGATCTTGCCCAAGGTCCCTACGAGGCGGCTTAAGTAGATTCGAACCTTTAGCCCTCCGGCTGCAAGGCAACGAACATACACACTACACCACCGTGATAGAAGCAGGTTGATACCAGCGAGTAGGAGATTGAAACATTTGGAATGAAATTGTTGATTTGGGATTTAGTCATCAATGAGTTGATGTTGTGTTTGTCAGCTGCTGAGTGCTTTGAATAGCGTCAGTGAGAACTGCTTACCATCTCTGCTGAGAACGCTGTTCGACTGGTATGATCGCCAGAACCCAATGGACGAAGCGGGCAACTGTCTCTATCGACGTACCAGCAAGAACAAGGGGTAAACAAAAACATTCATTCACTCATACATGAATTTCTTCAGTCATTCATATCTTCATTCATTCATTTCTTCATTCATTCATTTCTTCATTCATTTGTTTCTTCATTCATTCATTTCTTCATTCATTCATTTCTTCATTCATTCATTCATTTCCTCATTCATTCATTTCTTCATTCATTCATTTCTTCATTCTTTCATTTCTTCATTCATTCATTTCTTCATTCATTCATTTCTTCATTCATTCATTTCTTCATTCTTTCATTTCTTCATTCATTCATTTCCTCATTCATTCATTTCCTCATTCATTCATTCGTTTCCTCATTCATTCATTCATTTCCTCATTCATTCATTTATTCATTCGTTCATTTCTTCATTCATTCATTCATTCTTCATTCATGAATTTCTTGATTCATTTCTTTGTTCATTCGTTCTTTCATTCATTTCTTCAGAGTGTTTACCGATGGTTAATGCCTCTTAAAGAGACCCATTATCATAATTGTGATTTGTAAGTGTTTAGAATTTGTATGTTGCCATATAAAAGAGCAAATTTATCCGAAGCACCCACTGTGCCCTACTGTGATTACCTATATCACATGTTAATTGTCTTTAGTGAGTTTAATTTTATCAGTAAGTAAAGCAATGCACTGAAAACCAGAGGAGTCACAAGTGGCCAGCTCATGCACATTGCAAGGAGCCCAACCTTGATCCCGTAGTATTTTATATGAAATTTATGGTTTTTAGTTTTTGCATTATTTATGATGGAGGGTTGTAAATTCTATTTCCATCAATCGGTGAATCTTGAAATTTTTACTATTTTGTGCTGTAATTAACTTTTGTAGAGAAAAGGAATTTCTTTGTGAGAAGAGAGATGTAAGTTTGATTTTGTTCATTTTATTGATGTTAACAGTAATATCTGCTAATAATAACAGATCTGGGGCATTCCAGGTCAAATCAACACAATTTTGAATTAAAATCTGCATCATCATCTCCGATTTTGATGAAATTTGGCAAGGTGGTAGAACCTATTGAGAAACTCTCAAAACCAAAATTTTAGATTTTTGGGTCAACCGGTTTCCAAGATATGGGTCAGTGAACCTTGACCCAAACGACCCGATTTGTGCAGACCGGACGAGGTTTAAACTGCTGTATCTCAGCTTCTATTGCACCTAGAAACAAAAATAAGATACCAAATTAAAGCTGAGTGAATGCTCTGTTTGGGCAAGGTAGCTAGAAATAGTTATTTTGAGTAACAAAAATAATGTGAGCATCTGTAACCTATTAACCCTGACCCAGGTCATTTTGTACTCTCAGAATTTTATTAACTTTTCTCCATTCAAAGATCTCACTATTCTAAAGAGTTGATGAAAATTTCAGAGTGGGCACTCCAGTAGTTTTTTTGTTATGATTTTTTGAATGGTCACCCAAGGGCGCGAATCACGCAATGAACGAAGGTACACATGTCAAATGAAGTCTTTGACAGCTAGGAAATATCATTTTTACTGAAAAAGACATTTCAAACCTCTGTCAAATCAAAATTCACAATCTAGTCAGTTTCAGGTCAAGCTATATATTCTGTTTCCACAGAGCTATTGCAGAGCTCTTGCATCTCGAGGGCACTCACCATATAGGCCTCCCAGTGCTTGGTATTTATTTATTTATTAGGGAACAGAGTGGAATGACCCATGGACACTAAGCGCAGTGTAATAGGGTTGGCATTCTAGGATGTAGGACCAGTGACATAAAATGAACAACGCTGTCGGATGTCAGTATGCGAGCAGGGAAGCAGAAGCTCAGCTTGGTTCATCGATCGACACTGACACCCAAGGTGGTAAAAAAGAGTTCTCAAAGATACGGTGGAGCACCACCTAACCAATGCACAGACCCTGTATTCAATCCGCTGTGGAGAAGGGAGCCAATGTAAGACATCTCACAACATGAGACATAAAAATTTTGGATATGGCCAACAAGTCGTGTCGCACAGCAGAGGACCCGTTTCAGACAACGTATCCGGTCAGCTGGTAGTCCATGATAGAGGGTGCTACAGTGGTCAAGTCATGAAATTATGAAAGAGTGAACAAGGGTAGAGGCAGCACCAAAAGTAAGAGAGCGAGATACCACTTTAAGCTGGCGCAACTGGTAGTAACAGTTACAATGCAGCATAGCAGGTTTATATGCTCTTGGTCCAAAATAAGTCCAAGGCCCCACACAAAAGGTGTTGGATGAAGTTCTGATGTCAGTACATCCACACAAGATATTATCAGCAGATCACTTGTATGAGGATAATGAAAAGATTGAGAGGCCCATGAAGATGCAAAAGGTTTATTTCTACTTCAGCAAATGTCTGCATAACACAGCTAAGCCACCAGTCACCATTAAACTTGGCGGTGACTTACCTCTCAATGTCTTCAAATTTCACTGCTTGATAGTCAGCAAGACTTAATTGAAATTGATAAGTAAGTAGGTAAACTTAAGCATTGTCTTGCCCAACATCCCGTGCTAGCAAATAATATCAATTTGTTAATTATTTAATATATATGTGCGGATAGCATTGAATAAAAGGGACAGTTGCGCATGTATTAACACTCGATTCACGCCCTTGGGTGACCATTCAAAAAATCATAACAAAAAAACTACTGGAGTGCCCACTCTGAAATTTTCATCAACTCTTTAGAATAGTGAGATCTTTGAATGGTGAAAAGTTAATAAAATTCTGAGAGTACAAAATGACCTGGGTCAGGGTTAATAGGTTACAGATGCTCACATTATTTTTGTTACTCAAAATAACTATTTCTAGCTACCTTGCCCAAACAGAGCATTCACTCAGCTTTAATTTGGTATCTCACTTTTGTTTCTAGGTGCAATAGAAGCTGAGATACAGCAGTTTAAACCTCGTCCGGTCTGCACAAATCGGGTCGATTGGGTCAAGGTTCACTGACCCATATCTTGGAAACCGGTTGACCCAAAAATCTAAAATTTTGGTTTTGAGAGTTTCTCAATAGGTTCTACCACCTTGCCAAATTTCATCAAAATCGGAGATGGTCATGCAGAAACACTGTGATGATTTGACCTGGAATTACCCATCTATACAAACAACTTGCTACATAAAATTATATGACTGGTCCTTCAGTGAGTGGCCTTCACTGGTGGAACTGTCTCTCACGGATACAACCAGGGACATTGAGCTTCCAATCATTTGCGTTGTTTATTCTGGAATAATTTCAAATACAAGCTGGTAGCTTTTCCATTTCTGGCTCTTCACGGTGCAAGAGCCTGCCATAATTTTTGAATTATCCCTAGGACAGACAGCCTAACGAGGGAATAGTTTTTTGCAAGGATGCTTTAGCTATTTAACTGTCATGTCTTGTAAACCAAAGTTCAGTAAACTGGTCTAGTACCTTGCTCTTAAGTGCTGTAATATGACGAGCAAATTTCTGTCCAGGGTAACAGCCTCTGTTGTCATAGAACCTGGCCAAATCGGATCCATCCATCCATCAGTATATAAATAGTTGGTCATTATAAGAACATAATAATATTAGATTTAGGAGTATGCATGTTAATTTAAAATATTTGACATTTGATAAGATGTATAGTTGTATACATTGTATAGATGTTGTACAATTTTATATCATGTCTGTACACGAAAATGTGGATAGCAATTGGTCAATTAAGGAGCATCCTTATCTTACCTTAAACCTGCAACATGAGCTTAGTTCTGTTCTCTACCTCTGCTTCACCTACAGTGGAAAATGCTTTTTTACTGCAGTTTGGACAGGAAGTTTTGTGTAGTAGAGTTTGCTGGCAAAAGTCTGAACATTGTTTACGAGTGGCTGTCTGTCTTGAAAAAGGAACGATCTGTTTTGTTGAGATTTTAGTTTGAGTTGTATAGCAACATGACTACTGCATGCATTCATACAACTCGAGTTGGTTACCATCTGACTTGCTGTGTGACTTTGAACGTTTATTTATTAGTATTAATTGTATTAATAGCATTGGAGAGATAGTATAGCAACAATACGACGATGTCCAAGCCTATGTGCATGGACCCCCTTCAGCTCAACTCTTTCTTGCGAGCCAAATCGACGCTCTATCTCAAGATCTTCATCTGTGGATGTCGTCCAATCGTCTTTCTTTGAACTCTTCCAAAACCCAGTTGATTTGGTTTGGCACTTCCAAGCAGCTCCAAAAACTTGACTACTCGGTACTCTCTCAAACTTTTCCTCACTTCAACTTTTCGTCTAGTGTTCGAGACCTAGGTGTCACCCTAGATAGTTCTCTAACTTTCACCGAACACATAGCCAAGCTTACTCGCTCTTCCTACTTCCAATTAAGGCGGCTGAGAGCTATTCGCAAATCTGTTTCATCTTCGATCTTTACCACCATTGTCCACGCCTTCGTCTGTTCTCGGATTGACTATTGTAATTCTGTCCTTGCTGGCCTCCCTAAGGTCCGGCTAGCTCCCCTACAGTCCGTACTCAATGCTGCTGCGAGGCTCATTGCCCGTCTTCCTCGATTCTCACACATATCTACATTCATGGCTGAACAACTTCACTGGCTTCCACTCTCAGCTCGCATAGAATTCAAAGTTATAAGTTTGGTTCTCAAGTCTCAACGAGGCCTTGCTCCGACGTATCTTTGTGATCTCATACTTCGCCCCATTTCGGCCACTTCGCTGCGTCCTCTTAGGTCCTCAGATCGGCTTGACCTCTTTGTTCCTCGCGTCAGGACCGCCATGGCTCAATCCAGATCATTTGCCTGCATAGGTCCCTCCCTATGGAATGGTCTTCTCCCATCCGTTCGCTCTGCCATCCTCTCTGGTAGTCTTTCGTCATCTTTCTCTTGTCTAAAGACCTGCCTTTTCTCTCGGAGTTGCACGCACTGGGAGCGCTTCTGAAAGGCTCTTGCTGCAAGAAGCGCTTTACAAATGGTCAGATACGAATACAATTGAAGTGTCATATATTTTACATAGTGCATATGCACCAGAGTGCAGATAGTTAGGTAGTTGGTTTAACAAAGTCTTCCTACATTTTACTTTTCCATAGATCAAGGTTTCCAAGTCTCTTGGTATTGATATAATGCTCAGATCTACCGGGTATATCGACATTTGTTGCAGTGTTTTTTTGCTGCTCTCCTGAGGATTCTGGAGTTCAGTTTTATTGATTTATGCCCGTTACTGGACTTTCCTTTGGTGCATAGTTCTGGCTGCATCTGTTTTTTGTCCGGTAATTCATCAGACTATAAAAAGCCGATACGTCAGGAGACTTGAAAAGCAAAATGCAAGATGAAATATTTGGTACCATGTTTCACCAGAGCTCTATTCGAAAACTGGATTTTGCATCTGCCTAGGTTCCAGTTGATTGATCGATTGTATGGATTCATTGTTTTCCAGTTTTATTGAATTCATTGTCTGTATGGATTTATTGTTTTCCAGTTCATTGTATTCATTGTCTGAATGGACTTATTATTTTCCAAGTCATTGTATTCATTGTCTGTATGAACTTATTATATTGTATGGATTTATTGTTTTCCAGTTTATTGAATTCATTGTCTGTATAGATTTATTGTTTTCCAGTTTATTGTATTCATTGTTTGTATGGATTTATTGTTTCCCAGTTCATTGTATTCATTGTCTGTATGGATTAATTTTTTTCCAATTCATTGTATTCATTGTCTGTATGGACTTATTGTATTGTATGGATTTATTGTTTTCCAGTTTATTGTATTCATTGTCTGTATGGATTAATTTTTTTCCAATTCATTGTATTCATTGTCTGTATGGACTTATTGTATGGATTTATTGTTTTTCAGTTTATTGTATTCATTGTCTGTATGGATTTACTATTCATTGCCTGCATGGATTTTATTGTTTTCAATTTGATACTGTATTGATTATATGGACTTATATTTTCCAATATATTGTATTGATTTGTGTTCAGTATCACATTCATAATTTTTTTTATTATCTTATTGTTTGCAGCTGGCCGTTGATTTCATCTATTGTCTCGTTTTAATCGAAATCTTAAAACAGGTCAGTGAGACAGAGCTACTTGACAAGGCATTACCTGTATTTAAATTGCCATGTACAATTGTACATATGTATAAAAAATTATACATACATGTCGCCCGATGTTCCAAAAGGAATGAAAGGAACTGAGAGAGAGAGATATATATATATACATGGATGCATGCATACATGCAAACATACATGCATGCATGCATGCATATTGTTGTGATGCTATATTTCTATAGTAAGTTCTTAACAGGGGTTATTAATTCATTCATTCATTTAAAAATGTGTATAGCGCCTCTTCAAGATATCCACTCATAGGCGCTCCCAGCCAGTTATGCTTCTTCTGGAGGGTGTGTTCACAGCCTTTATGTATGTATGTTTGCATGTATGTGCTGCTTAAGGTTTTGGGAGATATGCACTTCGGTGTGAAACTCCAATGCAGTGTCCAGGCTTTAGTCGAGAGCGCCTCTGAGTAGAGAGCTTGAAAGGGCGCTATAACAAGTGCACATATGTACATAATACATGCATACATAATACATACATAATGAGATACAAATTTATAAATTGCTTGAAACTAATAGATGTAGATATGCATGTACTGAAGTAAAAGCCATGTACCTGGTAGTATATCACAATGACACCATGCATTGTTAAGTTGATGACTGTCAATGGTAACCTGATTTGAAAGATACGGTAGATTTAATTGTTGCACGATGTGTTGTCTGTCTCAGCTGCCGTACCATCCAGGTCACGACGATCTAGTTACGCACATCATCAGTCTCGCCTTCCGACATTTCAAATACCGAGAAGGGTTTGTTAGATTCTCTAGCTAATGGGCAGAATGGCCAGAAATGGGGGTACACATTATAACATGTTAGATGTATTAAGAGGCTAAGATGGGTCCATTGCACTCCCAGTGACACAGTCTAGACTTTTTATAGTGGGCCAGTGGCAGTATTTCAGCAATTGTTGGTCCAGGGTGCCCGAGGTGCTGAACGAAATGGGGCAAGGGTCATGGATGGGCTTGGTGAATGGTGAGCCTGTCCCATAAATGTTTATAAAAACTGTATTTTAATGGTTCATTTTAGTACAAAAATTCGTCAAATTAGGCTTATAAAATATTTGGTGGCACTTTTTGGCACAGATGTACTCTACCGAGTTCGCCATGAGAGACAGAATCACTTATGCCAACACTCATTTTACAACTGATAAAGTGTGGTAGGTAGATATTTCATAAATGGATGTCCAACTAAATTCCAGCCATGCCTGATTTTGCGTAACTTTCATACTGAATATGTTGTATGTGTTGTTTTTGATGAGATATCACTGTGTTCATTTGCAGAGGAGGTCAGTCCAATCCAAACTCTTTCAACATCAACATTGTTGCTGATCTGTATGCTGAGGTCATCGGAGTCCTCGCTCAGTCACGGTCAGTTACCGGATGGGTTTGCTCATTCGTTCATTATATAATAATAATAAATAATAATAATCTTTTCTTTAACACATTCACCGCCTACACGCCCTGTTAAATGACTGGCTGTACTACGAGTTAACTCGTAGTAGGCGGCCAATGTGTTAATTGAGCGCCTGCAAACGCACTGCGCTTTACATTTACAAGTTATGCAGTAATCGTAATTAAACTTAACTACCAACAGAACAGACAGCTTTGTAATTACACGGCGCTAATAGCAGCCTACAAAGCAAATCCGCCCAATGGGGGCTCGAACCCACTAGCCTACCTCTCGCACTCTTGGCCAGCGTGTTAACCATTGCTCTACCGGGCCCCCTCATATAGCACTGCTTGAAGGTTACTACTCAGGTGCACTCCTGACCCAACCTACCTACTTGCATGCATTATTATTGTTCGGTTGTAGGAGCAAGTCTAATCTAATCGTAGCACTTCTGTAGCACTATTGTAATAGCCAGGTTTGAGTTGATGGCGATCCAAATCAGATTTGAAGTCTTTGTCATCATTTCCAAGGGCCAGTTCGATAAAAGAGGAAGGCAGTCTAATAGGGACAGTAGGGCATTGTCCTGAGATTTTTTGTCTTTGTTCGCTAGCCTTACCTTGTACACCTGTCCTTGCTGTATCCAATGCTACCAATGTAGTCTAATGATGCCAGGTTACGCTGATGCATCAGGTTCTGTTATTGAGGGCATTTTATTCAATCCCTTCTGGCGCTGAGGATTTTGCTGAGTGAAGTGCTTCATAAATGGTCATTATGCAATACAATGCAATATTTAGTATATGTATATGCATGCGTAATTGTCTATGTTCCTTCATGCATTCATACACAGATACGAATACGGATACGATACCTGATGGCTGTCATCCTTTTGCACTTGCCTCATTTTTCTCGTAGGTTTCCTGCCGTGAAGAAGCGATTCATGCACGAGTTGAAGGAGCTGCGTAACAAGGAGCAGACGCAACATACGACGCACTGCATCATCAGTCTCCTCATGGGAATGAAGTTCTTCCGGGTCAAGGTCAGTTCGATGTTTGCCATTGGCTCATTGCATTCGTCTTCAGAAAGGAGATTGGTGTGTGATCACTGTTTACATCTGACTGATGGCTGTGGACACATGGCTCATCTGAGAGATTCTGTAATGGTGCTATAAAAATTATCTAGTATAGTTACAGATGCCGTCTTGCTTTTTATTTTATGCAGCACAGTTATAGTTTCAATAGTTGGCTCTTTCTGTAATCTAGAGATGTAGTTGAGTTGTAGGCTCGAGCGTTCGAAACAGCTTTGTGTAACTGGATTAGTTTTTTGCACTTAGCTGTTGAGCACTGTCATAAAAGAATTGGAACCGAGGTAAGCTGGGGGGGGAATGGGGGTAAGCCACAAGTCCTGTATTGGCTTCATCTTCAGACCTTGTGATTCTTTAAGTTCTACTTTCTTTTTCTTCTTCGGGTCTGTCTTCCGTCATGCCTAGGCCCTACGGAAGCCTATGCCAATGATGAGGCCTCAACATGCAATCTCCAACTTGCTCCGTCCCTGATTTTGTCCACCGTCGTCATCGTCGGTGCCCTATTCGTAAGTCCGAACTTTGGCGGCACAATTTTGTCCACCACATCTCTCAATTTCTAAGTTAAACACTGGCAATTTAATGCCTCTTCGGTTTAATGCCTCTTTGGTTTCCTTTATAATGAGACATGATTGCCTTCGTCACTGACTTGTTTCATTGTTCAGAAAGGTGGAGATGGTTAATTAATTTATTTCTGTTGGTTTTTGTTGTTTTTAGATGCATCCAATCGAAGAGTTCCAGGCTTGTATCCAGTTTCTCCAGGAGTGCGGAACCTACTTTCTGGAGTTGAAGGAAAAGGACAAGGAAATCAAACATGCGTTGGCAGGACTCTTTGTTGAGATCCTTCTTCCTGTTGCCGCTGTAAGCCATGTGGCACCATCTGCCTGATTTTTTGTTTCATTTTGATAGATTTCTTTGATTATGCAATCTGTTTATATACTTCTTGTGATGTATAGCTTTTGTTTACAAGTTGTAGTAGGTCCTGAGGTAACCATTTGTTTGTATTGTTTGTATGTGCACTTGTTATAGCGCCCCTTCAAGCTCTCTCTACTCAGAGGCGCTCCCGAATGCAGAGCGGACACCACCGGAGTTTCACGCCGAAGCGCTGAGCAATTGCGAGTGAAGGACTTGCCCAAGGTCCCTATAGGCGCGGCGAGGTGGATTCGAACCTCGAACCTTCCGGCTTCAAGGCAACGACGCCACCACTACACCACCGCGCCCCACCATTGGGAATTATGAAACAGTTCTGCATGTTTCCTATTATCAATGACTTTTGATTGCTTTGTAAAATTTGTAAACGACAGGACTGAGAGAATTATACCGGTAAATCCTCAATTCTGGTCTCTGATACTTAGTTTCCCAATTGCTTTTAGTACGCTCTTCTTGGTGAAGTGTTAATTAAGTTATGAGAGTATTGCTGCTTCTCACTCAACCATTTGTGTCCAATATATTCTATTTATAAAGATGTTTTAAAGAAGATGATTGGCAGTGTCTTTTATATCGAAGCATTGCAAAATGGAAGCTTCCAGAGATTGGCTTATTACATGTATATTTATGCAGACATTCACGTATAAGCTAAGTGCATTGCATTATATGGTTTTGATATGTCTTCTTTAGAACCATTATCATGATTCACAAGTCAATATTTGGATACCACTTCAATTGAAACTTTAGTCGGAAGCCATTTAAGTTAGCTTGCGGTCCTTCTATCGCTCTTTTTCCATCTATAAATTTTATTTCATATTAAAAGTGCGTTCTGTATTCATGCAGCTTGCTGTCTGTTTTTCGGTTTAGGTTGCCAAGAACGAGGTCAACGTTCCCGTCTTGAAGAGCTTTGTTGACGTGATGTACATGCCAACGCTTGATCTGGCCGTCAAGCGAAGGCACACCCTGGTTAGTGTCGCTGAATCGAGTACCACTGGATAGGTATAGCGAATTCCTTGTGGTTAAGTACCATGATATTGTTACAGTTTAATAGCACTGTATCCATCACATAAATTTATATAGCCCCCCTTCAACATCTCTACGCAGAGGCACTCACACAAGGGCAGATACAGAAATTTTCGAAGGGGGCCAAAATTTTGGGTCTTGGGACAGGGAAAATTTCGTCTTGGTCACCGAAAATCTTTAGCCATTTCTCGAATTCCCAACAAAAAAGATACCATTGATGACCGTTTTTTTATTCATTGTGTCGAATTCCCAACAAAAAGAGACTGTTATCCGCTAAAATCGTTGATGACCTTTTTTAAAGCCCCTTCACGGACAGACCTCGTGTATGTACCTCGTGTTGAGACCTATGAAAGCGCTCATGGGGGAGACCACATCAAATTTCCCAGCCAGAATAGCTGGTAAAAATAAAGAAGTTTCTAAATGGGGGGCCATGGCCGGATTGGCCCTCTGGATCCACTCCCACGCTCAACCCAGGCCTGGTCAAAGAGAAAAGCCTTAAGAAGACGATAGGAAGAGCCGGCTGAAGCACGGTGAAGCGGGTGGCGCCTGAATACATCCGCGACTACTGTTCCGAGACCCATTCCTCCGCTTCCGGGCTGCGACTCAGGTCGCTTGGGTAGACCGACCTCCGTGTACGGAGGATGAGGACACGTTTCGGCGACCGCGCATTCTCGGTTGCTGGTCCCAGATGCTGGAACAGTCTTCCACCGGACATTAGATTGGCCGCCTCAGTGGACTCTTTCAAAACAAAGCTTAAAACTTATCTGTTTGCTAAGGCGTATCCCGCAGTTGGCCGTTTGTGAGGCGCCCTTGTAGCGGTATGGCCGCGTTACGGCGCCATATAAATTGTCGTTATTATTATTATTATTATTCTAATGACAAAGATGTTTAGCATAGCCGTTCTTCTTTGGCTAGGCTTGGAACGGACACCACCTGAGTTTAAGGCATTGGCAGAGTTAACCATAAGAACTGGTGCACTATATAGTCTAGAGGCTAGAACTGTCTATCCAGCAAAGGCTGGGGCTATATAATCCTCTTCAGTTTACAATGATGTTTGTGATGTTTGCTTGACGTGTACCCCTAGCAACTGGGATAAATCATGAGTACGCCGTTGTTGTATTCTTGCGTGAAAGAAGATTTAATGGTGAAGGAGAGAACTGACTGGCATATATATTCTGAGAATATGTGAATGTTTGCATAAATATGCGTGCATCACTTGGTGAATTTGATTGTGATATAAGCTTTCAACAGTAGACACTAATGTTCTGAACCCATTATTATTATTATTGAATAAATTTTTAACTTGTGCATAGTCATATTGAAATATGAATCCGAGGCGCGGATAGTCGGCCGCCAGAGGAAAATGGAGTTAGATGTCCAAGTGCTTGAGGAAATAGTAAGTTTTGGGTCGCGTTTTGAAGGAAAGAAGAAAATTGAGTTGCAAAACGAGAGTGAAAGTGAAAGTCAGTTTCATTGCTTGGGAGCATAGGAATGAATTGCACGAGAACCCCTGACCATGGCTCTTTTGTTTAGCTTTACGGGATCACAAATTACTTTATATGCACCAAATGGTGAATTCACTTGGTGAATTTGATTGCGGCTGTCTATGAGAAAACATGTCTTTATGCTGGTGCTATTTGCATCTACAAAAGATGGCATTATACTGAGTTTATACAATCTTCCTGCAAACGGATAAGCCAGTTGGCTCCTTCAAATCAGCACTCAAGACTTACTTATTTTGCAAGGCCTTTCCTGCTGTTTTTCTGTTTTCTGTATTTGAGGCGCTCTTGTAACAGCACAATTTGCTGTTACGGCGCCATAGAAATTGTCAGTGTATTATTTTGTCATTCTTGTTCGTTATTTTAGGCTTTGTTTCCAATGGTGACGTGTCTGCTGTGTGTGAGTCAGAAGCAGTTCTTCCTCAACAACTGGCCTTCGTTCCTCACTCAGTGTCTGCTCAAACTCAAGGACCGTGATTCAACGTCGGCCCGCGTTGCACTAGAATCTCTTTATCGACTCCTCTGGTATTATTGTTGACCACTCGTCAATTCAAATTTATTTATTTATTTATTTTTTGGACATGTATACTACATGCCAAGGATGGTGTATTGGAATCTGGTATGCAGGACGAAGTTTTAACCCTTTAATGCCGGAGGGTATAGGATTTCACATATCATTTAGTACCATCTCGGCAATAAAGGGTTAAAGCAAGGTTTGTCAGATTTGGAAATTACTTACAGATTTGGAGATTACTTACAGATTTGGAGATTACTTATATTTGTCTGGGTTCCCTTTTGCGACCAGTAGATTACTTGTAATTGGTATGATGAGATGTTACTTTGTATGCTTTGGCTGAATAAATTGATGGTTATGGACTTATGGTATTGTATGTTGAGTTTAATGTATTTAATGAATAATAGCTTTATTTACAGGGTGGCCCAGCATAAATGTCCCGACTTTGCACGCGTATAACTTCGCCAATTTTTAACATTTATCTATAATTAATGCATCATATTAAAGGTATTTTACTCTAGTATTAACTTTAAAAAAGTCAAACTGATTCTAGTCTAGGTTTTAATTATATGCCCGGAACAGCGCTAGCTACCATATTTTGCTGTCATTTGTGACACAACCTGTCGCCGTTGACAGACGATGATCGCGTTTCGATCTTAATTTTACGAACCGATAAGGAATTTAATTCGTTTGAAATGATTAACGAATATTCTAACAGAGGATGGAATAAACAATACCTTGTATTATCTGCTACGGAAAATTGATAAAACTGGACTTTCTACTCGCAAACCATATGGGAATCGGAGCGCACGGCGCGATCATCCGCTAACATTGCTCGTGTGTTCGCGTACAGGTACATTTGCAGTCAAAACAATGACCAGGGCAGGCCCTGCATGCAAATTCAGCGCAAAACAGGCAGTCTTAGAAGCACTGAATAGCGTATTGGAAAAGATTATAGACCTAAAGTTAAAGTAATTTGTCGACGAGAAGTCCCGCGAACTCTCCAGCTCCTACGCAAAGAAACGGCTGGCAGCGTGCAAGCGTCTGAAGCAGCGCATGGCAGTGCACGGCTGTTGGCAAAATTGAAAGGACGTGGTTTTGCGATTAGAAGAATATTCATGGCAGGGACCCTACAAACACCCAAAAATGATCGTGTCTACGCGCGTTTTAGCAAAAAACGATAGAATTTCCCGGGGAAACGGCGTCATAATGCGTCAGTAATGACAAAAATTGGTAGCTAGCGCTGTTCCAAGTAAATAATTAAAACCTAAACTAGTATCAGTTCGACTTTTTTAGAGTTAATACTAGAGTGAAATACCTTTAATTTGATGCATTAAGTATAAATAAATGGTAAAAATTGGCGAAGTTATACGCGTGCAAAGTCGGGACATTTATGCTGGCCCACCCTGTATGTAACAGATCTGTATCAAAGAATTCATCCATGTCAACTTTACGATTACTATTCTGCTTGTAAACACACCTCAGCATCAATTATTTAGTTTTCGTTTTCTGTTGTTATACTACATTACACTCGTGATTCAATTTAATTTAGTTTATATAGTTTGTCCTGATTATTGTGCTTTATAATCTTTAAAATATAAATTTGTCATTTCTAAAATTTCTTTTTTTCCCGTTTTGCTTGGAACTACAGTGCGACATGTGAACGTTGACTGAAATGTTAATTGTGTATTCGGTGCCGGGTTATTATAATAATCTTTATCCAGGCTTCCTGTTGCCCAGTGGTCGTCTGTTTCCACTGTTTTTCTCTTTTATTTTCCTTCTGTTGCAATAAATAAATAAATGAAATAAATGCATATGTTGTATGTTCAGGGTTTACATGATACGAGTGAAGTGTGAGAGCAACACAACGACAACCAGTCGGCTCCAGAGTATCGTCAGCAGTCTCTTTCCCAAGGGTACAAAGGTCATCGTACCAAAGGACGCACCTCTCAACATCTTCGTCAAGATCATCCAATTCATTGCACAGGCAAGTACACATGTACTGAGGAGCAGGGTGTGCTCGTCGTTCCCCCTTGCCCACACAGCGTGGTGGCTGCTTGCCCCTTGCTTTGGAATGGGATCCCTTTGTCTTTGTTCTTGTTCCCCAGGTACCACTGTGACTCTTCTATGCACATCTCAAAATTGTCCTTTTTAACCAGTGGCGTAGACAGGGGGTTTCGGGGGTTAAACCCCCATTGGCCTAAAAAAAGTATTTTAAAGGTTATTTATCCATTTAAATAAGAAAAAACAAAACAATTGCTTGTAGTAACAATTGTTTTTCTTACTTTATTCCCTTTGTTACCTTATTCCCTTTTTATTTACTATAATACTGTTGGGTTGGTGTCAGAAAGGGCATCCGGCCAGGCCATAAAACCCCCAAACCCCCCATCATAAATTCCTGGCTATGCAACTGTTTTTATCTGTATTGGAGTCAGGAGTGCTTCTGGGCAGTTGCTGTGAAAGGGCACTATATAAATCTTCACAATGAATGAATGAATAATTATGGAAGTATGTGCTTACTGTACTTGATGTAAGATAATTGTAGTGATGAGCATTTTTTTTCATGTGTTTGGTTTCAGAGTTATAAGTTAGGCCGATCATTGCAGTGGCTTTGAAATGGAGAATTCACGTGGATTCAAAATTATTAGTTAGTAACGATTGCCTAAAATTAATTAGTAATGTAATACGGTGATTTTTGAGTAGAGCACTATCTGTAGTCTAGCAGCTGGGATAAATTTAGGGATTAAGTCGTGGTTTGAGCATGCTACATGGACTCCATATAACAGCCCCTGGCAGAGTTACATAATATGCAAGGTGCTCAGATGGCTTTAATCAGCTGATGTTGTGACGTTTGACCTTTCTTAGATTCAGATTTGCTGACAATTTGTGCATGTTGCGTACACAAGATAAAATAAAATAAATTTCTACTGTGATTGGCTGCAGGAACGACTTGACTTTGCTATGAAAGAAATCATCTTCGATCTCCTTGGTGTTGGAAAACCTGGCAGGCCAGTTTACCCAGAGGTACGTCCTACACACTCATTCATTCTCGTTATAATGTTATCTATTACAGCAGCTGAGTACTTATTGGATCTCTTAGCATGTTTTCATCATATTTATGTACGTCTGCTTTCATTCATGATATTTGAATGGAATGACAAGTTTGGCAAATGCATAGTTCAGGTCTTGAACTAAAACATAAAAAATTCTGGATCTTAGTGAAGGAGGCAAATGTATGCAATCCACTGCCACATATTGCACCAAGGAACTGGTGGTGGAGGTGGTGGTGGTGGTGGCGGCGGCGGCGGCGACGACGACGATGATGGTGATGACGGCGATGATGATGATGATGGTGATGATGATGATGATGATGATGATGATAAAGGTGATGATGATGATGATGATGATAAAGGTGATGATGATGGCGATGGTGATGATGATGAAAAGGGTTGAGGATGATGATAATGGTGATGATGATGATGATGATGATGGCGATGACGATGGTGATGATGACGATTATTATTATTATTAAACATACATTATTTTGAGCGCGGTTAAAGTAAATTGTCTCAAGGATACTTGCAACAACCTCCATGACGATGTCAATGATGACTCGATTGATGAGTATAAAGTTTGATGAAGATTACGACGTTGACGTTTATGATGACGAACATCACATTGAATCTTTTTAACTGTCTTCTGTCTCCAACAGCGCATGTGCATCGGTCTTCGAGCATTTCTCGTCATCGCCGATGGCCGACAACAAAGCGAAGGCGAACCTCCGATGCCGCAGACAATGGGCGTCCTTCCTTCTGGCAGCACCCTGCGCTTCAAAAAGACCTTCATCAACAAATTCCTAACCGACCAGACCGCTCGGAACATCGGACTGTCGGGGTACTACGCGTACGTTCGTAAGGCATTCGATTCGATGTTGCGGACGCTCGACGCTCAGGTTGGCCGACCGATGCTGCTCATCAGAACGGAAAACCTAAACCGAGCGGCTGATGACATTATCACGTCAGTAGCGTTGAATATTTTTTGATTATTTTTTTTGATTTATTCTAAAATGTTTCTTATTAAGCCAGAATCGTTATTAATTTGGGGTGTGCGCACAGTCACACCAGAAGATACCAGAGTGCTGAAAGCCATTGACGAGAAAAAGAGTTTGGCGGGTTAGTTTTTTTTATTAAACTCAAAACTGTCCTTTTTTGCCGTGCTAGAGTCGGGAGCGCTTCTGAGTAGTCTCCTTGAAGAAGCGCGATATAAATTCTTGAATGAATGAATAGGTGAAGTGAAGCTGGGGATGTAAGGAATTGGCTGGGAGCGGAGCAAATCCTAAATTTCCGGCAATCCTGGGTGCCTCAGCTATTTCATCTAATAAAAGTAATAATGAAGATGAGGATTGAGGATGCATTTCAGTGATCATGTTTTCTCGGCCATTTGCCCTTATTGCTGGAACAGATTTCCTCCTACTGTTCGATCATCTGACTCAGTGTACTATTTTAAATCTGTGCCAAAGTCATTATTTGTAAACTGTTTTTATTCTTCTTCTTCTTCTTCTTCTTCTTCTTCTTCTTCTTCTTCTTCTTATTATTATTATTATTATTATTAATGATATTTTTGTCTGTGAACGTAGCGGGGACAGAAAGCCGAAGATCGATCTGTTCCGTTATTGCATCGCCGCCTTGCCACGACTCTTGCCAGATGGTCTGTCGCAGCAGGAACTCATTGAATTGCTCTCCCGACTCACGGTTCACATGGACGATGAACTTGGAAAGTGAGTAGTAAGATAACAGCCATAGCTTAACACAGCGTTTCCCAAACTGGGTTCCGTGGAACCCAGGGGTTCCGCGGGGCGAGCACAGGGGTTCCGCGAGAAGTTGAGGAAAAAAGAAATTTTTCTGAGACATTTTTCTGCAATACAACATTTCAAGCAGCTTTTGAAAATGCACTGGAAGTTTGAAACTAGCGTCAGTCATCTTTTGTGTTTTGTCCTCACCCGACCTTTCAGTGATTATTAGCAATCCAATAATTAGTCTAGTATCATAGTATGTAGTTTGTATAAGCTTAAACATCACTGCCGAACGTATCGTACATGTAGGTCAGAGCATTAGGCCTTAGACTGAACAGAGACACAGTCATCTTTGTCACCGCAAAACGCAAGTTTAAAAAGAATCGCCAAGTCTGATCTTGTAGCAGTAGCAACAAGTAGTGATTTTAATTTGTTTGTGTGAAAATTTGCCAAAAGTGAGTGATTTTTACATACGCTAGCTAGGGTTCTAACCTCTTTTATTTAATTTAGAAACGTGGAACGCTTTCCAAACTCACATTTTTTAATGGTTCTCGAGGAAACCATCGTTCAGAAATTGCAAATCATTTTCGCGACCAGAAAGCGAACTTGGTTAAATGCTTCCTTTTCATGAATTACGATAATAGGATACGAAACCACTCAATGAAGGTTAAAAGCAGCCAACTCTTCTAACGGTGACTACTAACTTCTAATTGACCTATCACGAATGAAGCAGAATTCCAACGAACCTTCAAATTCTAACCTCATGTAGGGCTTACTTTTAGTAGGATCCACAAATCGTGGTTTTCAAAACAGTGCAATTTAATCTTTCATGATATTGTAAGAAAAATAAACCTTCTAAAATTTAGTGTATATAGGTACGGTATGTATGCTTATATTATTAGTAGTAACCTTTGCTTCCCGTGCATTCAGCATGATTCAATGTGTTTAGTTGAGATTGGGGTTCCGCCCGAAAATATTAAGACGCGAAGGGTTCCGTGGCCCAAAAACTTTGGGAAACGCTGGCTTAACAAATGCCTTTTGTCTTGATATGAATTCTTATTCACCAACTGCAGATGATGTAGCAGATGGGTTTTTGTCTGTCAATTCTGAATGCCTATGTGTGTGCATGCGTGCGTGTATGTTTGTGTGTGTGAGTGCGTGTGCGTGCGTGTGTGTTTGTGTGTGTGCGCATTCGTGCGCACTTGCCTTATTTGCAAGATTCTCTCATTGGTGGCTTTTTATCCGAGTGCTCTTTTGTAATTACTTATGAACTTCCTGCTTTTTTGGCCACATAAGCAGTGCTTTGTGAGGAAGTCAGAACAATCTTGCCCTTTGTAGTCTACCCAAAGTGACAAATGATGAAAATTTCAATTCATTGAAATGCCATGTCATTACGCCGACGTCGCTTCGCGACAGTTGGCTGCATGAGCGGACCAATGTACTCCAGCAAGATCTGTCCTTTACGGCTCTCAATAGCGCCGCTCCCGATAGACCGGTCCACAACGTGATGTTATCGAGCCAGCATATTCTAAGTCTACCGCGGCTACGAACACCCTCCACCAGTCCCGTCATGACACTATTTTCAATATTGTCCTGCTGTCGCAGGATGTGACCAAAGTATCGTAATTTCCGGATTTTGACATGGCCTAACAACTCACATTTTGTGCATGCGAAATGCACTTGTTTAAATCTGCTAGATAACCAATTTAACCATGTTCTTTGATTTGATACTTAAAAGTTGCTGCTTGAAGTGCCTTAGACATTGGAAACATAGCCATACTTGTTAAACTATATACATGTATTATTATTCAGCCAGTGTGTTTGTGTTTTTGTGTGTGTATGTTTGTGTGTGTTTGTTTGTGTGTGTATGCTGAAATGTGCTCCCAGTTGCCTAATGAGCTTTTTCAATTGCTCAACTTAAACTCTCAGCACTATACAAGTCTACATGCTTCTGTTCATTCTACATACAGAGTCGCATGTGTCATTTTTGTCACAGCTTTTAGTTTTCTTATCTACCGTTGGCCATGGACTGCCTCTGTGTTTGGGTGACCTGACTTCCTGATAGTTTTTATCTGATTACTGCTTGATTTTTGAGCCTCATCTGTTGCTTCAAAAGTTGTTAATTAATGCACACCTATTTTAACAGTTGTTAATTAATGCACACCTACTTTAACAGTTGTTAATTAATGCACACAAACTTTAACAGTTGTTAATTAATGCACACCTACTTTGGCAGTTGTTAATTAATGCACACCTACTTTAACAGTTGTTAATTAATGCACACCTACTTTAACAGTGTTTTATTAAACATCCTGATGCATGCATGAAATAAAAGCCTCACTAAACATAAGACATCTTAGGAATAATAATTTACAATGTTGTAACAATTAGCATACTATTATAATAAACCTCATTCTTCCCATTGATTGTATGCGTGTATTGTTTGCAATGTATTGTTTGCAATGTATTGTTTGCAATGTATTGTTTGCAATGTGTCGGGTTGTGCTTTTGTCATATAAATAAATGAAGATATTTTTATGCATAAATTGCAATATGGCCAGTGATACCCTGCAATATATCAGAAAGCTGCACTTCTGTTTTCATCATAACGGGTTATGCTGCAAAGCAGGGCACCAGTGTAACCTCGTTATTTTCCACTCTCTGGGGACTGGCTTTCACTGACCTGATTTGGTTCCTTGACATAACTGATTTTGTCTGTTTTTATTCTGCACACAGGCTGGCATATCAGTCACTCCAGAACATTCCACTTGATCTGCCAGAATGGAGGAACGATGTTCTTAATGGTAAGTAGAGTCGGACAATTGCATCTGTATGAATTGCCTGACAGACAGACAGACAGACAGACAGACACAAACAAGTTTACATACAGAACAGTTCAGACAGACAAGACAGACAGACAGATACGATCATGATCGAGGCAATTGTCACTTGAATATCTGGAGTGGATATCTTGCTTCGCTCTGGTCGGTTCATCTGTCTGGCATAAATTACCTAACAGTCTCCATTATAAGCTGCTTGGTGTTTCTTTGCCCGTTTCCGCAAGCCTTTGAAAGCCACTCTCTTTGATTGTGGTTTTGTGTTGTCAGTTTGGGAGCGCTTCTGGGGAGTTTCTCTTGAAGTGGCGCTATATAAATTCATGAGTATGATTACGGCTGTCTGTAGGAACTGTCTGCTACATTGCTTTGCCCTTATTTACACTAAGAGAAATGCTAGATTATGCATGACAATCATAAACACACATATCTACTCAGAGGTGCTCATTTGATGCTATATCATGTGTACCTTTGCCTTAGATATTGCTTCTTTATATTGCTGATATTTTCATATATTTTTGTTTCATTACATTGGATATCTCGTTGCATTATATATCATGTGATGTTGCATTGCATATTGTGTTATTGTGATGTTGCATTGCATATTGTGTTATTGTGTAGGTTTTGTGCATTTCATCCTGAGAGAGGTGACTGATGCGTTTCCTCAACTGCTTGAGCAGTGCAACAGGCGACTGATTATGCTGTTGACGCAGTGGAAGACCTTTGTTCAGGCCAATCAAGCTGCCAAGGTACCTTAGTCGAAAACTACCTTCAAAGTTAAATTTATTTGGTTTTACACCAGCCTGTTGCTTCAAGTTTCGTCGATGCAATGTACGTTTAAGGCAAACGCTGCAAAATGTTGGTTTAAGAGTTGATAATGGACCTCTAGATCTTCAGTTTAGTTTTTAATGTTCCCATAAACAAGCAGTACAGAATTCAGCATAAACATGTTTCAGGGATAATACGAATATCATTTAAGCTTCACTTGTTGCACTCTGCTGACGCCAGGTCAAAGCTTGGAGAAAAGAAGACACTGATCACTTTGATATGGCTGCGTGTAACAGTTGGTACGAATATAATATGCCATGCGGTGGTGTTACACATTTTAGTTAGTCATAGTAAATATCTGGTCATCATGCATCGTTGTCGAGTGTAAATAAGACGTGAATTGTATGGAAACAAGGCAATTTAATTTTTAATTTCTGTGGCAGGATAAAGCGGAGAAGGACAAGAGAGAGAAGAACGAAGCGAACGCTGAGCTGGTGACGCGAGGTCAGTTGCAGCAGCAGACGCAGACACACCAGCGACTGATGACGCCCGAGAGAGACCGTAACCGGTCTACGCTGCATCTCGTCGAGAGCCTGGCGCTCGTGATGCTGTGCAGCTGCAAACCGGTCATCCGGAAACAGGCCGTCATCGTGCTCAAGGAAGTGCGAAACATCTTCAGCGCTCTCACCATTCCAAAGGTTGCCGATCTTATTGTTTTGGGTTTTTTTTCACAGGCCTCTCACGCTGAGCGCTTTTGAATAGCTCTGCTGTGAGAAGCGCTTTACAAATGTTCATAATGGATTAGATTTTTGACAAATTTGTCCGCCATGCACGAACAATTACGTGTAAATACCTCTGTGACTTTATGTGCAAGTTGCTCACTGCATGATCTTCACGCCCTCTTTGTTCTGCCGACCGCATTGATCTATTTGTATATCTCGGTCACGAGCCTCATTAATCCAGTATCGGGCTTTCGCTGTGTTGTGGGTCTCTCACTGTGGAATGACCTTCCCTCTCTGGCATTTGTGACAGGATTCTGGTGGGGAATTTACCTGCATCTCTTCGCTTCACTTTTCTCTTTTCACAGGCCTCGCACGCTGAGAGCGCTTTTGAAGTGCTTTACAGATGTTCGTAATGGATTAGATTTTTGACGTCATTTAGGATCTGCCTCTTTTGAATTGATGCGCTTGCTTTTGTCATGTGACGATTTGTATCTGTTTTGCTTTGTCCTTTTTAGATTTCTTAGATTTATAGGGAGTATTAAATGAATAGACGTGCTTCCTTCGCTTTGGTAAATTCTTAATGGGTGTGGCCGAAATGTGTCCATGAAGGTAGATGAATGCATTCTGAGCAGCAAAAAGATGATTGGTGATGATTTCTGCTGTGATTTAAAGTTAATGCCACCTTTAAAAAAATCTATGGTACTGTTGACTAAACTGAAAATAACGTCGGCTGGGAACCCTTGATCAAAGTGTTTTGTATAGAATACTGTTTATTTGTTTCGATTATCTCAAAACTGCCTACTCTGTGGTGCTCCAGTCTTTAATTTGAAGAAAAAATTTATGGCTAGTTTTTCTTGCTTAGCCATCTCTGTATAAGAAGAAGAAAAATGCTAAAGAAGAGAGTTCTTTAACACATTGACCGCCTACACGCCATGTTAAATGGCTGGCTGAAGGATGAGTTAACTCGTCCTTGGCAGTCAACGTGTTAAGCTAGCATGAATTATTTGAGATTTCTTTTTCTTTGCACGTCGCACTTTCAGGTTTTGAATGAATCTCTGACCAAATTTCTGCTATGGTGAGGATTTGAACTCCCAACCTCTCAATCAGCAGTCCAGTGTGCTTTAAGATAAGATAAGATAAGAATATTCTTTAATATACCAATTGCTATCCGCATTTTGGTGTACAATGTACATACAAAGTATGATAAACAAACGTACATAATTTCTATATCCCATCAATGTCAAAGTGTTTTAGAATAGCATAAAATCCTAAGGCCAAATCCAATATAAATTTAAAATTTAAAATTTTACCATTCCACTATTGGGAACAGCGTGTAGAAACACCGACTGTCTCACGATGAATTGGCTGATTAACAGGCTAAGCTGATAAGCCAGTGCTGCAACATGTGCATCAAAGATGCACATGTTATTGAACCCCCAACTTAAAATATATATTCTTTTTAACTGTAATGGCAACTGCAGTTAGTTATCGATATGATGTTAACTTAATATTATATTTGATGTTAACTTAATATTATATTTGATGTTAACTTAATATTAATTTTGACTTCTGTTGTATGTTGCCACAGCAAGATGGAGATCTTTGTGTTCTTGACATGATGGACAGAGCATGTCCAGTGATCATTGAGAAAGTCTTGCCACACTTGCCAGGCCCTGAAAAGGTCAGTTTTCTTGCCAGGAGTGGAAATATTTCCCCATACCATCTCCAATGATATTTTTTTATTAAACTTCCTAGAGAACAGCTTTTACCTGTAAGGTACTGCTCATCGTATGCATCAACAACTCAATTGTTCGCAAATTCTCTACATAATGACCTTAAACACCTACCCACTGTTTATCAATTCAAATGCAACTTGATTGCCTACCTTTTGACTGCACTTGGTTAAGTTACTTTATTGTTACCAGAATAATGCACTTGTGCATGCTCTGCTATGTTTGTACACTGCATGAATTGTCTATGATTGTTTAGTGTGCTTTTATCAATCTTGTAAGTAAAATCACTTGCAATATGATTCTCTGAACTCTAAAAATATATTATTAAACGGTGACCATTGATGTATAATGATTGATTAATTACTGATGCAAATAGGGCAACCCTGTTTACTTTGTTTATTCGTATGCGGGTTGCCAATAGGTAAAGCCAAAAAAAGATATGGTTCTGCTTTTTTTAGCAGAACTTTGTTTAGCAGAACCATATCTTTTTTTGGCTTTACCTATTGGCAACCCGCATACGAATTTTCTAAACTGTGTGCTTGTGTTACAAGCTTATCGTGGCGGTCGATAGCGATCGGCCGATTGATTTATTTACATATATATTCCATAGATGTAAAAAACGATGGAAACGGAATAAAAAACGGTAAAAAACGTCGTTTTTTTCAAAAAAATAAAAAACGACAAAAAAACGATAAAAAACGGAAACGGAAAATAATTTGACTTTGATACATCTAAAACCGCATTTTAACCTTGAAAACATTGATTAGGAACCTACTACATGCAGGCTATCTCTTAAATGATGATGTTAAACGATGAAATAATGACTTTAGTTAGCTGAATCTTTGAGAGTTGGCGGAAAACATAAGAAATATCAGAAAAAATTAAAATTAAGGAAAATAATAACAGAAAGTAAATGAATAAATAAAGATAAAGAAAAAATAAAAAACGATAAAAAACGATGGGAAAAATAAAAAACGAAAAAAACGACGTTTTTTGGGAGAGAATAAAAAACGGAAAAAAACGTTTTTTACAACTATGATATATTCTGATTTTCGAACGTAGGTGGCAGCGTTGTCCGCATCTCCCGTCGACTTCCAGTGGTTGACCGACCGAACGTCGATCATCTGGACGTCGGGCAACATCTACCAGATGCCGTCGTCAATGGATACGAACGAGAACAACAACGCGTCAACGCCAGCCTTCGATTCCGCCTCCATCTCTCCGTTCGATTCGTGGATCCAGTCGATGACGATCTTTCTCCATCCGGACTTCGTCGTCGGCCACTGCACGACGGCCGTCCAGTTCGCTTGGCCGTTCCTCTTTACGCGGCTTCAGACCCTCGTTCCTCTGGTCGATCCAATGTAAGTTGTTGTTGGATGGAAAATGTGATGATGGGAAGCACCTCTGAGGGGTTTGTTGTTGGGTGGAGCTATATAAATTTATGATTGCGATTGCAGATGTGAGGAGTTGTTGAATTTTTGTTTCTTGTGTTGTTTTTGAAATCGTGCGATGAGTTTTCTTGTGTTCGTTTCTTGCATGGTCTACCTTTTTAACTGTTTATTTTTATGTATGTGTTGTTGATATTTGTTTATATGGTTATTTATATACACATATTTCTATGTATCTATGTGTGAGTGTATGTGTGTGTGCGTGCGTGTGTGTGTGCATCTGAACTGGTTTTCAAATTGCAGCCAGGTACATATTATGAAAACGAAAATAGTAGATGCCAAAGTTTTAGTTGATATCAGTGTGAGGGTCTCATAGACATCATTGTGTGTTATTTACTATAGGAAATACCTATTATATATATAGTTTTTTTAATCATCTTTAATCTGCCCGCGGTTCTAGATTTTCAGGTTAATCCATAACCGGCTGCAGTTTAAAGTCATGCCCAGGAGTGCAGGAAGTTATGCGACATTTTTTGATTAAAGAAGTTATTATTGTCCAATCATAACGCGATGTCTACCATTTAGATGCTTCCTTGTTCCATCGGTCGTTTTCGTCTTCATCGGTGGTGATGTTGAGTCAGTAGCACACTTATCGGCACCCATCCTGACTCTTACGGTGGGTGTCGCGGGCCTTTTTATCCTGGGCAACGTCCGAGCCAGTATATCTTCGTTTTCATTGTGATCCATTCATGTTGTGTGGGAGAGGTTTCTAACCAACTGAGTACCCCATTCTCTTGCTGGTCACGCAGTTGATTAGCCGTTTTACCAGGTTGGACCCGGCATGCGCCTAATCATACGCTCGGTGATTGCCGTTGGGTGCATTTGAGCTCCTCATCCGCCAACAACCGATAAGAACCCCGCTGCTGCCCGCGGTTCTAGATTTTCAGGTTAATCCATAACCGGCTGCAGTTTAAAGTCATGCCCAGGAGTGCAGGAAGTTATGCGACATTTTAATGGCGGCTTTACGTGTAATTGTTAGTTTTCTGCCAGATTGTGTGTTACTCGATGCCTTTGTCGTCTACGTGATTGTTGATTCCGATGTATTTATGAATATACTTATGTGCGTTTTATACGTACAGTAGTACATTGTACGTGTACGTGTGTTTGTGTGATGAATGACGTTGCATGACTTTGCGTTGCTGTACTTGTACGAGAGAAAGACGTTGATGACGATCTGTTTCCACGGTGATCTGTTTCTATGGTGATCTGTTTCCATGGTGATCTGTTTCATGGTGATCTGTTTCCACGGTGATCTGTTTCCATGGTGATAGGGTGATCATGAGCGAGCGTTCTTCATCGCTGCTGCGCAGTAAGAAGGTGACAAGCGAGCGAGACATGCACCTTAGTCTGTGGAAGAACTACGTCGTCATGGGATGCTGCATAGCGCCACCTAGCCATCCAATCGAACATCACTCGGCCTCACCTGATCCAACGAGGTAAAAATATTCTTATTAGACTACCAGAAAATGCAGAGTAGATTACAGAGTCATATAACATAGTCGTAATAAAATTTATCTTGACAAGGGCTGCAAGTCTGCTCTTCAAAAGACTGCTTGAGGTAGTGTTAGCATTGTCTTATGTGTGTTTGCACTATTTGTCAGGCTTTTGCTTGGAAAGTTTGAGTAAATAATTGAGGAAATGATGGTGTTTTGGTGTGTATTAAAGTGCGCCATTGGAAAATATGGGGTTAGGTGATTTTCCGTGTCCTGCCCTAAATGACGTTAGATGATTTTAAAAAACAGGCCATGAAGATATGTGGATGTGCTCTAAGTCACCCTTTTTGAATGATAAGTGTTGGTAGATGTCGGAAATGTGCTATATAAATGCTCAGATTCATACATACTGCGTACGTATCTGTTTCTTAGCGCTTCCTCTCCAGATACTCCGGACCATTTCGACCTCGTTTCTCGTCCCGTGAGTCCTGGAATGACTGCTCGCGAGCTGTTCAAGAGTCTGACGACTTACATCAAGTGTGAAGTGACGGAGATGAGGGAGACGGCTGTCGTTGGCATGGGACACATCAACCCACCAGTTTTTAGGTGAGTACGGCCCCACCTAGTGGAGGAAGTGAGGGGAGGAGCAAATGCCTAAGGGCCCCCCTTTTAGTGTCATGGCAATTTTAAGGGCCCAGCGGCTGTGTGGTTATGCAGAGTTTATGATTATGCCTTTTAAGTATTATATTTTTAAAATTTAACTGAGTAACGTTGTAGTTGTATGTATAATTGTTATGATGTATGACTTGTTCCCGGACTTTATGCATAAATTTTTTGTTTTTTGATTGTTAAATGTATGATTTAAATATTCATGAATTAAAAGTATGAATTAAATGTTTAAATTAAATGTTTGAATTAAAATGCATGATTTAAATGTTTGAATTAAATGTTTGAATTAAATGCATGAATTAACTGTATGAATTAAATGTTTGAATTAAATGCATGAATTAAATGTAGGAATTAAATGTAGGAATTAAATGCATGAATTAAATGTAGGAATTAAATATATGATTTGAATGCACGAATTCAATGTCCATTTTCCAGAGACCTTCTCGAAGAGCTTGTCCCTCTGATCCGAGAAGCGATCGATCGGAAACCGGACAGCCGGAAGAAGAAGCGGAGGGACATGATCCGCCTTTCTCTCATCCATATCTTCCGTCTGATGGCGGAGAATGCCATCTTCGCTCAAAGGTTGGAAAGGATTTTCTTTCCAGGCTCTAGTCCACGTGGGTCTGTCCGTAATTGAATTCATTGCCATCGACTTTTTTAATTGTTGTTCATGCATTTATTAATTCATCATAAATTTAATTCAAACATTTAATTCAAACATTTAGTTCATATATTTAATTCATACATTTAATTCATACAGTACTTTTGCTTATTTTTCTCTTACGCCACATACTGTTGAAGATAAATTAGTCTTTTTCCAGAGCCTGCTGATGTTTCTCCAATGCCTGTTAATACGTTGTACGGTACTTAACCAATGCATGTCAGCACCACTCTAGGTGTCTGATTAATAAGTTTCTAATTGCTTATGGTTTTACTCGTGACATGTAAACACTGGTTTGAGATCTCTTGTTGTGTTAGGGCGCTTGTGTTGTGAGTGGTCTGCAGCAGTGCCTTCTGTTAGAGTGGCTATTTAAATTGACGGATAGGCGATGATACATGATCGGATACAGGATTATACATGATACAAGATATTACATGATGCAGGATGATACAAATTGATACATGATACAGGACAATACAAAATAATACATGATACAGGACATTACAAAATAATACATGATACAGGACATTACAAAATAATACATGATACAGGACGTTTCATTATAAACGATAATGCACGATACAAAATGGTACATGATGCAAGATAATGCATGATATGAGACAATACATGATAAACGACAATACATGATACAAAATAATATATGATTCAAGATGATACAAAATAATACATGATACAGGATGAATGGATGATACATGGTACATGATAATGCACAAAACACGATGATACATGATGTAGGATAATACATGATACAAGACAATAGATGATATAAGATAATGCATGATACAAGACAATACATGATACAAAATAATACAGATGCACTGATGCAGCCTGTTCTGTGTGGGTTTTTAGTTCTGGAGACGTGATAAATCCGCACACCGATTCGCTGAACAGCATCTTCATCGAATACATCGATGGTTCGCGTCTCTTCTTTGAACTCGAAGCAGAAAAAGAAATTCCAACGCTCAGCCTCATCCGGCTTCACTTCAGCAAATTCATCCACCATCTCATCCTCAACACACCTGGTCTGTCCTCAGTTGATCATTTAAGCAGATTGGTAGCATGTATTGGCATCCTTTTGAGCTATGCCTACACACTGGAACTCTACCAGGATCGTTTCTTACTAAACTTAAAACTGTTCTTTTTGGGCGTGCTGGAGTCGGGAGCGCCTCTGAGTAGTTTTTTTTACTTGAAGGAGTGCTATGTAAATGTCCGAATGAATGAATGAATGAATGAATGCAGTTTTTATGGCATGTGTGATATTATGTCTGGTTCAAATATTATTGTCCACATGCTTAATTGACATATTTATGCGAGTATAACGATCATTTAAATTGTTGTATAATTACGATGTCAGTTTGCGTATTAACAGATCAAAGTATGATGAATTTTTTATTCATTCTTTCATTTCAAGAATTTATGTAGCTCCTCTTTAAGGGATCGACTCAGAAGCACTCCCAGTCCAACCACGGTGATATAACTGGTCTTCAAGAGCTTGTAAAGCACTGATAAATCAACCCTAGCTAACATACATGTAAACATTGTGTATGTATCTCCAATGGGAGACTATTCCAGACAGATAGGCAGGTCTACAACTTTGCCATTATCAAAGTTTTCAGTGTTTTTTAAGAGTGTTACTGGCGAAACGAAATTCTACGTTATTGTTATTAAGAATTTAGTTATTTACTGGTATTTAATGACCTAGCATTGTGATCAGTTGTGCTGAGCAGTTTTGTGTGAAAGACTTAGTCAATCAAGGTCTGAGCAAAGTAACCCACTCAAGAAAGACTTGAGCGTGTGCTCTCTGTGCCACATGGTGAGCACTTGAACCTTTCGGCTACCATGTCCCATATGATTAGCGCATTTGTGATTCAGACTCTGTATGAATGAGTGAATGAGTAAGTGTGTGAGTGAGTGAGTGAGTGTGTGAGTGAGTGAGTGAGTGTGTGAGTGAGTGAGTGAGTGAGTGAGTGAGTGAGTGGATGAGTGAGTGAGTGAATGTAATAGTATCTGGACGTCGAACTATACAAATTTATAATTACGATGATTATTGGCAGCTGAACGTCAACTGCCTGGTTTTGAATTTGAGGTTTGTGCTGAATTTTTAGTGAGTCGAAGACATAAAATGTTGTCGCAAGATTTGAGAGCCGGTCTTTGCATGCTGTTTGCAACGTGGAGTGGAAAATTCGGCCATCCTTTCTTCTCCGGTGACCGAAGGTTGGACTGCCACACGTGATTGTCTCTAAATCGTTCATTCATTCATTCATTCATTCATTCATTCATTCATTCAATCGTTCTATAGATTTGTATAGCATCCCTTCAAGAAGCTTTCTCGGGAGATTTATGAAGCAAAGTTTGATTGGTCAGATGTAATAAATAAAGAAGCTTTGACGAGAGGTCATTCCGGATGGCCGGCCTTGCAACCGAGAACGTTTGGCAGCTAAGCGATTCATATTGTAAATTTTTCATCTGTTCTGTGTTTTATTCTGGCCAGTTACAATACTTAGACTCAGTTCTTGCTCCTCAGACTTAATTTAATAAAAAATTCTCGACAAGAAAGTGAAGAAATTAATTTATATTGTAAAGAAAGTGCTCAGTCTCATTTTAGCCGTATTGGCGAAAAGATCTGAACATTGTTGTTTGAGCAACGGTTGTTGTCGTTCGTTGTCGTTGTTTAGTAAGCATAGCAAGAAAAGCGACTACTACTCGGAACTGGAGATTTCCGCTCTGCAGGCGTGTGCCGCTTCACTCTGCTGTGGCACGGTCTACGACCCGGCAGGGCTCAATGAGGACGGCTACATCTACGTCTGGCTCAACAAACTGCTTGCCACTCATGACGAAAAGGTTAGTCGCAGACGTCTGCTGTAATTTGGTGACTTTTTAATTTGACTGTGCTGAAGCTACTCTCAGGTCCTTTGAAATGAAGGATACGGATGCAGGTATAAAGACAACAGAAGGAACTGCGGTGAAACTTAACCGGCTGCAGTGACTTGCTCAATTTATATAGTGCCAACTGTGCCATGTTATAAATGCGTTTGAAAGATCAATGCTAAGCAGAGCTCTGGATCATAGATATACCATTAACTTAGCTTACAAGTCTTTGATGCTGCACAACTGATATGAAGGTGCTGCCACTGCAGCTACTTGTTTCCCCATGTCTCATTTATATTGTCTGTCCAATCGTGTCATGGCCTTCGGTTGAAATCTTTCCTTCAAATCTAAGATTGGATTAGGTCTTTGAATTTTATTTATATTGAAGCTGGTAATATTTATAGGTTGGATTTGCCATGATTGGATCAGAGTTGAGTTGATTCTATTTTAAATTTATGTAGACTATGATTAAATTTTCTCGGGTTAAATCATATTTGGGTCCATGGATTGTTGTCTGGATTCACGACTGCGACAGTGTAACATAGAACTTTTTATTTCTGATTTGTGGTGCGGTGCTTAAGCCAAACAAGCCATGACTCGGTATCTCAAGTTGCTAGCAGCCTCGTTTTTGAGAAAACTATATGCGGACGGTTTTTGTGTCCACTGTATTTTTAAATTGTAAGGCGAGGGCATCTCAAACATCTTAATAGATGAGAACCTGACAGAGCGAAAAAAATCTGACATTTCTTAGGTGTGCTATTGGATGGTCAAATTACTTATCAATGGCTGCTGTACTGTCATGCTAACAGCTGCCCCCAGTTCGAAGTAACCGCCAATTATTTTGTTGATTCGTGGTAATCGTGAGGAATAAGGACCGATTTTCAGTACTATGGCTGGCCACGATTTGAGGCAGTCTTTGCTGAACTGGAAGCCAGTGTATATTTTACGCTTTTCAAACTGTAATACCTGTGCAGCAGGTTATGATTGGCTGGTGGTTAATAAAGAACTTACTTACTTGCTTACTTACTTACTTACTTACTTACTTACTCATATGAATATATTCATGGATGTCTTGCTGGTAGCATCTGTTAGAGTTGCATCATTTCCCAATTTTAGTTGTTGCAAATCTGTTGTCTTCTTGGTCTCTGGGTTTGATGTGGAGATGGTTGTCTTTGATAGAAAAAACAAAAAACTTCAGGCTGTTATATTCCTTTCCGTCTGCTTTTAACAAACTCTGGCCATTGTCGCTTCAATCTGTCATTGTTTGGTTGCATTATCTTGCGCAGCGTTTCCCAAACTGGGTTCCGCGGAACCCAGGGGTTCCGCGGGGCGAGCACAAGGGTTCCGCGAGAAGTTGAGAAAAAAAGAAATTTGTCTGAGAAATTTTTCTGCAATACAACATTTCAAGCAGCTTCTGAAAATGCACTGGAAGTTTGAAACTAGCATCAGTCATCTTTTGTGTTTTGTCCTCACCCGACCTTCAGTGATTATTGGCAATCCAATAATTAGCCTATAGTAGGCCTATCATATATTATGTAGGCCTAGTTTATAGGCCTATAAGCTTAGACATCACTGCTGAACGTAACGTACATGTAGGTCAGAGCTTTAGGCCTTATAGTCTGAACAGAGACGCAGTCAACTTTGTCACCATAAAACGCAAGTTGAAAAAGAATCGCCAAGTCTGATCTTGTAGCAGTAGCAACAAATAGTGATTTTAATTTGTTTGTGTGAAAATTTGCCAAAATTTAGTGACTTTTACATACGCTAGCTAGGGTGCACTACCTGAAAGCGAATTTGGTTAAATGCTTCCTTTTCATGAATTACGATAATAGGATACGAAACCACTCAATGAAGGTGAAAAGCAGCCAACTCTTCTAACGGTGACTACGAACTTCTAATTGACCTATATCACGAATGAAGCAGAATTCCAATGAACCTTCACATTCTAACCTCATGTAGGGCATACTCTTAGTAGGATCCACAAATCGCGGTTTTAAAACAGTGCAATTTAATCTTTCATGATATTGTAAGAAAAATAAACCTTCTAAAATTTAGTGTATTTAGGTATGTAGGCTTATAATTATTATATAGCCTTTGCTTCCCGTGCGTTCAGCATGATTGAATGTGTTTAGTTGAGATTGGGGTTCCGCCCGAAAATATTAGGACGCGAAGGGTTCCGTAGCCCAAAAAGTTTGGGAAACGCTGATCTTGCGGTTAAAACTTTATTAATGGTGATCATGTGATCATCATTTCTTACATTTCGGAGTCTGTAGCAAAGTTTGCATGTTTTGCAACCAGGCTTAGTTTCCGGAGCAATCAGCCATTTAATCCGTTAATTGCCTTCAAACCTTTCTGTTGCTAGGGGTAACTGATTTTTAAGCTGCACATGAATTGTCTTATGTGCATAAGACAACTTATGTTGTCTTATGCATAATTAATTAATCCCATTAAGAGCTAGAATCTTTCTTAGCTGAACCGAATTCAAAATCCAGTTGATTTATATTCCCGGTGCATTTGAGCCTGATTCAATTTCAAGTTTACAATTTGCTGGTAATTTTGCAAGAAAGTTTCAGTTAATGGGTTAGTTGATTTCAATCTTAATTTGCATTTGTGGTCAAGATGTTCTGATTAGGGTAATTACGGTAATTAATTTCAGGATTTGAGGTATCACTACAATAATTTCCTCAGAATCGATTATGAAACATTAAGCAATGTCTATTATCTCCTGTCTTAGCTTTGAAGTCATGCTAGGATGACTTTTTTAATTTGCGTATGTTAGTCCATTGTTTTGAGAGTACTGATTTTAACATCAAAGAAACGTCATCAGAAATGTTTTCTTTGCTAATCCTATTGTTTGATCTTTTGCATC
Organism: Lumbricus terrestris; assembly: GCA_949752735.1. Classification (NCBI taxonomy): domain Eukaryota; kingdom Metazoa; phylum Annelida; class Clitellata; order Crassiclitellata; family Lumbricidae; genus Lumbricus; species Lumbricus terrestris. The sequence continues at coordinate 32,301,248 of OX457042.1, forward strand.
GAAAACACTGCTTTTAAGTCTCAATATGAAATCTTTTCATGATTTTCTGAGATTCTCATTTTATTCTCGTTTTATTGTCTTATTATCGGATAACTAGATCAGAGCAAAGGTAAGTTTCCAGTTGCGTGACTTCTCTTTCTGCTTTTCACTTTTATGCATTGCTTTCCATTTTCTGTAATCATAGAAATGGTGTGCATGATAGATATCACTTCAAGAGGTAGTTGGCTTACCAAGGAGCTAACAAAGCAGCAGAGCCAACTTGGGTCATTTTAGATTAAAACCTAGCTTGTATCATTATGCTAACTCTACCACCTAGTTAGAGCCATTATACAGTAACTCTGCCATTTGGATTCTATTTGCTGTACTGACCCTACCACCTAAATTGAGTCATTATATATGTTAACTCTGTCACTTAACTTAGATGGTGATATTTACTAACTCTACCACCAAGCTTGACGAATTAATTATTTATGCGTTAACTCTACCACTTAACTTAGATTGTTATGCTAACTACCATATGCCGCTTTTGACATGAGCCATCTTGTCAGCTCTACCGTTAGAAACTTGATCGTAGTAATCTGGATTTTGCTGAAGGCAAAAGTATAGATTAATTGTCGGGTAACATGCAAGTGATTTACTTCAACTCCAGACACCTTGGTCAAAGACCACAATGGCTGTGTTAATTGGGTCTTTTTTCCCTATGAACTAGCTGGTAATATACGAAAGTTTTGGTTAATTTTTCTTGGATTAACGTACGCTTGCTGTTGCATGCTTTCTAAATTTCTATATGATTGCGAGTCCATGTGAAATTTTAACTAATCTTCCAATCTTTGGGCAAATGAAATGAGTTCAAATCCATTGGTTAATTTCTAGATAAATTTCACTATGTTGGTGAATTTTTTAATGAATTCAAACTCATATACCAATGGACTTGAATTCTGCATTCTGTTTATTATTCATTGAACTTGAACTTGAACATTCTATAATATTCAGTTATTGCAACCGTGAAATTTAGGTTTTGTAATAACAAGTTGCAATATAACATTATTCAGGACTGCGAACTTGAACAGATGTTTAGAAGATTTGTATATTCATTTAACACTTTTATTAAATCTGGAAGGATCATTAAATCTCTGTCTTGTATTAAACCTTGATAATTAGATCTACAGTTTTTGAAAATCAAATTTTAATGTCCAATGCAATAACTTATTTTTAATTTAGTTGATTTTCTAAAGCTATTCTAGGTAGTTTGTGCCAGCATTGAATGTAATTACTTTAAAAGCCGAATAGCTGGTCCCCATTTACTTGTAGACTGTTTCCAGAAGTTGCTATTAAGCGTGTAGGCCTACAGCTTCTTTCCGCGTGTTGCTTGCAATTGTGATGCTTGGTATTGAAGTTTTTACTTAGAATAAATTTTCTTGGTGCTTGATTTTTTTGTTCAACAGTGTATCACTTTTTAAGCGCTGCGGTGTCTGCAGTTTTTTTAAATCTCTGCTGCATCATAAATGTTCGATGTGACATGGTAGCCAGATTATTAAGTGCTTTCCTTGTGCTGGAACTGTATGGGTTTGAGTCACCATGATGGCCTGTTGTTCAGTGGCATGCTGGGTCTGTTATCCAACAGCTGCAGGTTTGTGTCTGCTGAATGAACTCCCTGTGAAAAACCGTGATAAGTTGTTTGCACACACTTATGGCGCTCCTCAGAATCAGATTGAATGGCACATCATCTATAGGTCTTAAGTACAATAAATATATAAAATTGATTGATGCTTGTCATCAGTTGAATGAGTTACATATGACAAATATTAATTATTAAAGTGTTGAATATATTAAGTCAAGGTTTACTTTTTTCATACGGCTTATCTATGTAAGCATCTGGCCTATTCATGTAAGCATCTGGCTTTTCCATGTAAACATTTTTCGTTTCTATGTAAGCATCAGTCTTATCCATGTAAGCATTTGGGTTTTCCGTGTGAGCATCTGGCTTTTCCATCTAAACATAAGGTTTATCCATGTCAGCATCTGACTTGTCCATGTAAGCATCTGGCTTATCCATGTAAGAATTTGATTTATCCATGTAAAATCTGTCTTGCCCATGTGAGCATCTGGCTTATTCATGTAAGCATCAGGCTTATCCATGTAAGTATCTGGCTTATCCATGTAGGCAGATCTTGCTTGTCCATATAAGCATCTGGCTTGTCCATGTAAGCATCTGGCTTCTCCATGTAGGCATCGAGCTTATCCATGTAAGTATCTGGCTTATCCATGTAAGCAGATCTGGCTTGTTTATAAAAGCATCTGGCTTGTCCATGTAAGCATCTAGCTTATCCATGTAAGCATCTGGCTTGTCCAAGTGAGCCGGTCTTTCTGTTTAAGAGTTCTGAGTATCATGGCATTCTTTTTCATGTGCAATCAGTTGATGCCTTTTTGCAATAAGCATTTAATGATGAGAGTTTAAATACTCAAATCAACTGGGATGCCAGTGCATTGAAGTGCTAAACTGTAGAAGTTGAAGAAATCAATTTAATTTTAAAAATGGGAATAAGTGGGAAAAGGTGATCCAATTGTATTACTTGTTATTGTTGTTTGCAACTCTGAGCCAAAGTGTACAATGCCTGTTTATAAAGACATGAACAATGGAACATGAAAGGATTTAATTCCTTACCAGAGTATAAAAGCCTTGCAGAGCTCTGCTCATTTTCAAGCCATAGCTGGACCATTTGTTGTTAAATTTACAATACATGTAGATGGGTTATCCTGTACAAAGTTGTGTATACATTTGTACAACTGTACGTATCAAGATATTTCCAATTCATGTTAATGGGCAATCCTATACAAAGCTGTGATACATTTGTGCCACTGTACATATCAGGGTATTTATGTAAATATCTAATACATGTAAATGGGTACTCCTGTACAAAGTTTTATGTACATTTGTACAAATATATATATATCAAGGTATTTATGGTATGTATGTATGTATGTAATGCATGTAAGTGTACATTTGTACAACTGTACGGTACATATCAGTGGGCATGGTGGTGTAGTGTGTATGTTCGTTGCCTTGCAGCCGGAGGTTTGCAGGTTCGAATCCACCTCAAGCCGCCGCATAGGGACCTTGGGCAAGTCCTTCACTCGCAATTGCTCAGCGCTTCGGCATGAAACTCCGATTCAGTGCTCGTGCTATAGTCGGGAGCACTTCTGAGTAGAAATCTTGAAAGGGTCGCTATAACAAGTGCACAAACACAAACAGTGCATTTATGTAGTAAATATCCGATGAAATGTTGCGTTGTAGATCTACAAACTCGTGCAGGAGACGATCGTTCTGTTGCTCGTCTTCAATCACGATGCTCAGACGCTGCTCGAGTGGGTCATCGACCGATGCTACACTGGCAGCCACGAGATAGCCGACGGCTGCTTTACGGCTCTAGCCATGGTCTTCAACAGCAGGTTTTGGTCTTCTCTGCTCTGTTGTCATTTGCCAATTAATCTTCTTGAACTTTGTTTGGTTTTCATTGTATTGTATTGTATTGTATTGTATCTGACCATCTATAAAGCGCTTCTTGCACCAAGAGCCTTTCAGAAGCGCTCCAAGTGCGTTCATGTAATACCTTATGAAGAACCTCTTCCAGTCTTCCCACTACCCATGCTTCATTCCCTCTCCATTGGATCAGATGCCGATGCATTTTTTCATAGATTTCGTCCATCTTACAGCTCTCCCTCTCAGTGCATCAACCATATGCTGCTCTCTGGTCCAGATTCTAACTCTGGTTGTACAGCGTACAGGGACATCATGCTCTATGTTCCTCCACTCAGGGTGAACTCCTCATTCCCCAAACACGAACTGCTCTTTGACAGCACCGCTCTCTCTGTTATTGACCCCCATGATGTGCAATGGGTTGCCACTATCCATACACCTTATGCCTAGGGTTTGTTCCGATACGTTTTATCGCAGCCGAGGTTGAGTCGGGAGCGCTCCTGAGTAGGAACCTTGATCTCCATACTGAACGAACGATTGAATAAACGGAAAGTCTGTCCGTCTTTATTTATCCAGGGAGTATCCATGCGACCAGGTTGCCATCCTGAACCTGGCGCTGCTCAACACCGGCTGCCCTCGCATCGGCATCCAGCAGGTGGCTGTCCAGCTGCTGCGCCTCCTCTACAAGCGCTTCTTCATGGATGACATCGTAGTGACCGATCACATGATGCCGCCGACGGCCGATCGGGAGGATGATCGAGACGGAGTCTTCCTAGAAGAGAAGAGGATCCTTAAGGACGGACTGTTCGCCGGACCGTCAAACTGTTCGCAGATGCGCCTCTCTACTATACTGGCTGCTCTCCATCCGGACCAGACAATGCCGATGTTTTCAGGTTAGATACATACTTATGTGGGTGCATGCGTGTGTGCATGCATACATACATACATGCATACACATGCACACAAACATACACACACAAACATGCACACAGACAGACACACATACATATACACACAAACATACACACACTCGCATGCACACAAACATACACACACAAGCGAACATACACACATGCACACAAACATACACACACACATACATGCACGCATGCACACAAACATATGCACACACACACACACACACACACATGCACAATGCATTAAATGAGATATGGTGTGGGTACTCATTGACGCTCGGTTGTTGGGGGGACACAGCTTATAAAGCAGACCGCATGGAAGCCATCCAATTGTTCTTTCGATAGTCAGTCCGTCCGACTGTCAGTTTGTCCGACTGTCAATCCATCAGATTGTCAGTCCATCAGATTGTCAGTTCATCAGATTGTCAGTCAATGTATCCATCAGTCCATACTGCAAGTCAAGTCAAGTTTATTGATCCCATCATCAACTTAAAACGTAAAAGAAATTATGATCACATAGTAAGTAAAATAACATACATGACTTACACAGTGGTGCAGTGAGAAAATTAGCTAGGAAATTAAATTAAGTGAGCCAGCAGATTAATCAAACAAATAGCAATCATAGCAAAGGATTGGGGAACAACGAACCCACCAAACGGACAAAGTCCCGCTAAGAGGGGGGCCTATCTAGCTAGGTAGCATTAAAAAGTTAAAGATGACAGAGGCTTACAGAACGAAAAGACCTGGGATCACAAACTTTAGTGACAACAATAACTGTTATAGAAAGCACATAAGTAAAATAACAAACTTAACTAACTTGCATCTATAGCTTTGGTCGGCAGAACAAAGCCATACACGGTCAAGGCTGAAGGTTTAAGTTAAGAGTGCAAGAATGCATTTGAGTCACTGATACTTATTGTCTTTTATTGTCGTATCTTTTAGAAATCATGCATCGTCTCGTAACGGCGCAGTCGTCCATTCGTCGTAACCTGCTGCAGTATCTCGTGCCTTGGCTCCACAACATGGAACTTGTTGACCCGAACATCGCGCCGACCAACCCCATGGACAGCCTGACGAGTGCAAAGGATGCCAACCAGGAAGCGCAGAAGAGGCCTCTCAAGGGTCGCGGATGGGGGTCACCTGAGGCAACGAACATGATCCTCAACAACCTCTTCTATGTCACTCTCACGGTGAGATCCAGTTTTTATTAGTTATTTTATTAGATTATAGATTACAAAATTTGGTTTGGATGGGGTACAGATTAAATTATCTTTCATTCATTCTAGTATTTTCAAGTAGCTTTCTTGAAGAGGTGCTATATAAATCATCTTTCATTCATTCAAGTATTTATATGGCACCTCTTCAAGGAAACTACTCGGAGGTGCTCACGACTTCAGCATTCATATGTTCAAGTCATCTTTGATATGCTGATAAACAGACGCGCACACACAGGCAGGCAGATACACAGCAGGACAGGCAGAGGGTCATGCACGCACACACACACACATGCACACTCACGTACGCGCGTGTGTGTGCACACACACACACATATGGAAATTTGACATCTTGATGCTATATGGTTGAAATTTTATATATCCAGTTGGGCGATGATCACCCTAGTGAAATCGAGAATCTCTGGGTGCAGCTCGTTACCCTCTGGCCACGAAATCTGCTCGTCATCGTACGTTACGTCGTCATAACGATTGGAATGTATCCGCAGGTTCTACTACCATGTGTAAGTTGTTCTGCTTGATTCTGATGACACCTAACAAATAATTTATTTTGCTCATTGTGTTTTATAGTATGGACATATGAGTGAATAAAGACATGGAGAGTAGTGCCTTTACAGTAACTTGCAAAATATTGCATGCATGTCTGGCTGTCATACAGTAACTGATCTTAACAATGTAATTCGTCAGCGATGTGTTTGAGCCGGTACTTGGACACCTTTAAATAGAATTTAATTTGCAGTATATAGCTAACTGAGCAAAGCCATAATTTTGGTCAAGGCTGAAGGTTTAAGCTAAGAGGGTCATTCCGTGCCAAATCAACAAATGCTTCCTGCACTCCGACTCAGATTTTCTTGATTTTTTCACCAAAAATCAATTATCATCTGGCATGAAGAACTGGAAAGTTTCAGGTGTCCAGAGTGAAAACTGACCGAGTTATGGGGTACTTAAGTTGGTGGGGGTAGGCTAAAAAGTGAACGCGAATTTGCGTCTGCGAAATTTTTGTCATTTTCAGACGCCAATAACTTTGGATCTAGAGCAGCTACAGACATTTGGTTTTCAGTTTTCAGTACTGAGTGTTGCATAGATTTGCATGGTCAAGTAACATTTGCTCTCTTTGACATGAGGAATTAATAATAATTTTTGAAAAGTGCTCAAATATATCGTTCCGAGTCAATTTTTTTCATGTTTGCAGACACACTACACAGACAAGACATGCAAGAAATGAATAATTTTTTTGTGGTTTTATTCATCTACTGGTGTAGTTGTAAATGTGCAATTTATTTGTCTTTTGGTCTGCAGGAACTGCTGTAGCACCCTGCCAAAAACCCTTCATCTCCGTGACAGTGGTCACTTTCAGCTGACCAAATGGGCATGTGGGACACCTGATAATCAAGCAAAACATACATTATTGGAAAGCCTGAAGAAAAACCTTTCTATTGATACTAATTTCCTGATGGTCTTCTTCAGTTAACTCGCTAAATTATTTTGTAAAAATTCGTGATTTTTGAACGCGAATTTGCGTCTGCTAATTTTTTGTCGTTTTCAGATGCCAATAACTTTTGATCTAGACCAGCTACACACATTTGGTTTTCAGTTTTCAGTACTGAGTTTTGCATAGATTTGCATGGTCAAGTAGCATTTGCTCTCTTTGACATGAGGAATTAATAATAATTTTTTAAAAGTGCTCAAATATATCGTTCCGAGTCAATTTTTGTCATGTTTGCAGACACACTACACTGGCAAGACATGCAAGCAAGGAATAATTTTTGTGTCTTTTTATTCATCTACTGGTGTAGTTGTAAATTTTTTTGAGCTCTATATGTGATAGCAAAGTTATACTACAAACAGATATTAGCGAGCTTGATAGAGCCCCGAAACTTGAAGTATTTCCTAGTGACCCTGAAAACCACTCCCCTTTAAATAACAATGATATTGACCCGGATATTAACCTCTTTTCAAATCTGTCATGGGATAGCCACTACTCTATACCTGATTCTCTCACCACCCTACTCAATACTCCTCGCCTGTTCACTACTATGCACCTGAATTGTCGAAGTATGCAGTACAAAATAATGGATATAACTGATTTATTAAACACTCTCCCTGTTCCTATTCTGGCTTTAACAGAAACATGGCTAGATACAGACTCGGTTGATACAATTAGTATAGCAGGTTACCAAATTATTCACAAATCTCGAGTTTCAGGAAAAGGAGGTGGAGTAGGATTTCTCATAAGGGAGGATATTACTTACGAGCTGCTTGATCTATCAATTTTTAATATTACCCCCAAATCATTCGAGGGAATATTTATTCGTGTGCGAATGAGTAAGGGTAATTGTCTAATTGGATCTATATATAGACCCCCAGGAAATAGTTTGGAGGAGTTCACTCTTGAACTTGAACAGTTATTGTCCAAAATTGCAAATAAGGAGAAACACATGATAATTTTGGGTGACTTTAACGTTGACCTGCTTAAAGTTGGGGATCACTTTGGCACTAGTTCCTTTTTCGATAGTATGTCCTCCTATAATCTTCTCCCGACCATTACCAGACCCACAAGAATTACCACTCATTCCTCAACGCTAATTGATAACATTTTCACAAACGCCTGGTCGAATATTATTGAATCTAAGATTGTTATATCTGATATCTCTGACCATTTGCCTGTCTTAGCCTCCTTTAATTTTGAAATACCTAGCTCTAGGAACTCCTCATTTGAGGAATCCCGAATTATTAACGAAGAAGGAAGGGCTAACTTTAGCTATTATCTTTCTGAAGCAGACTGGACTCCTATTTTTGAAAGCTGTCGCTTGAAAGATGCTAACAAAGCATATGACTTGTTTATGAAAGAATATAAAAGAAACTACGATAAGGCGTTTCCAATAAAAACTAATATAAATAAAGGAAAACCCATACTTAGACAACCCTGGATGACTCCTGGACTTCTCAAATCTAGTAAGAAAAAAGCTAAACTTCATTTAAAATATGTAAAGGTCCCTACCCTCACCAATAAAAATAAGTTTGTTTCTTACAGAAATAAATTTAAAACAATTAGAACGAAGGCTGAAAAGCATTACTATGCTGTTGAATTTACCAAGCATGTTAATAATTTAAAGAAAACTTGGACCCTCATTCGAAGTATAATTAAAATGGATGAACAACATATTAAAATTGAAGCACTTAAAATCAATGGAATAAGAAATGATGACCCTAAAATGATGGCTAATACTTTTAATAATCTTTTCTCCGACATCGCTCATAATCTTGCCAAACAAATTCCCGCTCCTAAATCTCCTTTTAACAAGTACCTTGACCCGCCACTTCCTTATTCTTTTGGCTTGGTTCCTACTTCACCCGAGGAACTAAATAACTTGAGCCACTTGATCCACGACAGTCACAGCCGTGGCGTTGATGATATCGACCCCCATATTGCTAATTCTTGCATTTCTCCTATCGCAATCCAACTAGCTGAAATAATTAATTGCTCCCTTATCACTGGAGTTGTACCTGATGCTATAAAAATTGCAAAAATAGTCCCTATTTTTAAAAAGGGTGACAGGGAGAACCCTTCTAACTATAGGCCCATATCCATTCTTCCTTTTTTTGCCAAGTACTTTGAAAAAATAATGCATGATAGGCTCAATAAATATGTAGAAAAATCTCATATTATTTTTCCATACCAATATGGCTTTCAATCTGGTCGATCTACTTTTATGCCTTTAATTGATATGTATGATAAAATTTCTAAGGCCTTTGAAAACAATGAATATTCTATTGGTATCTTCTTCGATTTAGCAAAGGCCTTTGATACTGTGAATCATGAGATCCTATTAAAAAAATTAGCTAATTATGGCATTAGAGGCGTCCAATTAGCTTGGTTTGCCAGTTATCTTGAAAGACGTCTCCAGTGCGTTTCCTGCAATGGAGCTCTCTCAGACTTAAGAATTGTTAGATATGGAGTACCCCAAGGTTCTAATCTCGGACCCTTGCTTTTTCTTCTATACATTAATGACTTGCCTAATATATCTCCTACTCTTTCATTCATCCTCTTTGCTGACGATACAAATGTTTTTCACTCTCATAAATCCTACCAGAGTCTAATACAAACAGTAAACAATGAGCTTGTCTTCATTGCCGAATGGTTCTCTGCTAATAGACTCTCCTTAAACATAGATAAAACTAACTTTATGCTATTTCGAACTAATAAAAAGATGTGCCCCCAGAATGAATTGCAACTGTCTATTAACGATACCTCCATAACGCAGGTTAGCTCCACTAAATTTCTTGGTGTGCACATAGATCAACACCTCACATGGAATGATCATATTAAATATATCTCTGCCAAGGTTGCAAAAAGTGTTGGTATCCTTCGTCGAACCTCCCATATACTCCCCCCCGCTATTCGTGTTAAATTGTACTACTCATTAATATATCCTTATCTCTCACACTGTAATTTAGTTTGGGCATCTACATATAAATCCAGGCTCAATAAATTAGTACTTCTCCAAAAACGTGCAATACGTATCATAGCTGGAGTTAAGCCTTTTATTCACTCAAGTCCTTTATTTCAATCATTAAATTTATTAAAATTTCACCAAATAATGACTTTTCAGATAGGAATCTTTATGTATCGGTTCACCCATGATCTTCTTCCCCTTAACTTTGCAGGGTACTTCCAAAAAGGTTCTGAAATACACAACTATTCTACTAGGAACTCCTCTCATTATCGAGCCATATCCGCTCGTTTAAATTCAAGAAGATTCCATATTAAATATACTGGACCAGGTATATGGAACTCGTTTCCTAATCATGTTCAACAAGCTTCCAGTTTACAAAGGGCAAAGACACTATTGCGCAACTATTTGGTTAATGACTGCAAAGACATTTAACCTTGTAGGCACTGATTTTATTTTATTTGATTTTATTATTGTTTTTGTGTTTGTTTTTGCGTTCTTAGTTAAGTTTACTACATTAATTTTCATCTTATCCTGTTCTTTCTTGCCTATTGTTCAATTCATTATGTCAACCGTCTAGCCATCTGTTAAAATTGATAAGTAATTAGGTGTCCCTGTTAGCGGGATATTCATCCCTTAGGGCCTTCCTTGTTGCCATCCGATTATGTGAAGCATGTTATACTATGTCTATTGTGTATGTTGATGGTTGGTTACAATAAATGAATTGAATTGAATTGAATTGAATTGAATTAAATGTGCAATTTATTTGTCTTTTGGTCTACAGGAACTGCTGTAGCACCCTGCCAAAAACCCTTCATCTCCGTGACAATGGTCACTTTCAACTGACCAAATGGGCATGTGGGATATCTGATAATCAAGTAAAACATACATCATTGGGAAGCCTGAAGAAAAACCTTTCTATAGATACTAATTTCCTGATGGTCTTCTTCAGTTAACTTGCTAAATTATTTTTTAAAAATTCGTGATTTTTGAACGCGAATTTGCGTCCGCTAATATTTTTTCTTTTTCAGATGCCAATAACTTTGGATCTAGACCAGCTACACACATTTGGTTTTCAGTTTTCAGTACTGAGTGTTGCATAGATTTGCATGGTCAAGTAACATTTGCTCTCTTTAACATGAGGAATTAATAATAATTTTTGAAAGTGCTCAAATATATCGTTCCGAGTCAATTTTTGTCATGTTTGCAGACACACTACACTGGCAAGATATGCAAGTAAGGAATAGATTTTGTGTGGTTTTATTCATCTACTGGTGTAGTTGTAAATGTGCAATTTATTTATATCTTGGTCTCCAGGAACTGCTGTGGCATCTTTCCAAAAACACGTCATCTCCGTGATATTCGCCACTGTCACGGAGATGAAGGTTTTTTGTCAAGGTGCAGCAGCAGTTATTGTAGATCAAATAATAAATAAATTGCACATTTACAACTACACCAGTAGATGAATAAAAAGACACAAAATCTATTCCTTATTTGCATATCTTGCCAGTGTAGTGTGTCTGCAAACATAACAAAAAATTGACTCGTAACGATATATTTCAGCACTTTAAAAAATTATTATAAATTCCTCATGTTAAAGAGAGTCACTGTTACATGACCATGCAAATCTATGCAACACTCAGTACTGAAAACTGAAAACCAAATGTGTGTAGCTGGTCTAGATCAAAAGTTATTGGCATCTGAAAACGACAAAAAATTGGTAGACGCAAATTCGCGTTCAAAAATCACGAATTTTTACAAAATAATTTAGCGAGTTAACTGAAGAAGACCATCAGGAAATTAGTATCAATAGAAAGGTTTTTCTTCAGGCTTTCCAATGATGCATGTTTTACTTGATTATCAGAGGTCCCACATGCCCATTTGGTCGGCTGAAAGTGACCACTGTCACAGAGATGAAGGGTTTTTGGCAGGGTGCTACAGCAGTTCCTGTAGACCAAAAGACAAATAAATTGCACATTTACAACTACACCAGTAGATGAATAAAAAGACACAAAAATTATTCCTTGCTTGCATATCTTGCCAGTGTAGTGTGTCTGCAAACATGAAAAAAATTGACTCGGAACGATATATTTGAGCACTTTTAAAAAATTATTAATTCCTTATGTCAAGCATAAGAAAATGCTGCTTGACCATGCAAATCTATGCAACACTCAGTACTGAAAACTGAAAACCAAATGTGTGTAGCTGGTCTAGATCAAAAGTTATTGGCATCTGAAAACGACAAAAAATTAGCAGACGCAAATTCGCGTTCAAAAATCACGAATTTAAAAAAATAATTTAGCGAGTTAACTGAAGAAGACCATCAGGAAATTAGTATCAATAGAAAGGTTTTTCTTCAGGCTTTCCAATAATGTATGTTTTACTTGATTATCAGGTGTCCCACATGCCCATTTGGTCAGCTGAAAGTGACCACTGCCATGGAGATGAAGGGTTTTTGGCAGGGTGCTACAGCAGTTCCTGCAGACCAAAAGACAAATAAATTGCACATTTACAACTACACCAGTAGATGAATAAAACCACACAAAAATTATTCATTTCTTGCATGTCTTGTCTGTGTAGTGTGTCTGCAAACATGACAAAAATTGACTCGGAACGATATATTTGAGCACTTTTCAAAAATTATTATTAATTCCTCATGTCAAAGAGAGCAAATGTTACTTGACCATGCAAATCTATGCAACACTCAGTACTGAAAACTGAAAACCAAATGTCTGTAGCTGCTCTAGATCCAAAGTTATTGGCGTCTGAAAATGACAAAAATTTCGCAGACGCAAATTCGCATTCACTTTTTAGCCTACCCCCACCAACTTAAGTATCCCATAACTCGGTCAGTTTTCACTCTGGACACCTGAAACTTTCCAGTTCTTCATGCCAGATGATAATTGATTTTTGGTGAAAAAATCAAAAAAATCTGAGTCGGAGTGTGGGGAAAAGTTGAAATTTTGGTTGATTTGACACGGAATGACCCAAGAGTGAAAGAATACGTTTGAGGCATTGATACTTATTGTCCTATATACGTAAACGAACTGTTCATTGCAAAACAAGTGTTCAAGGCAGTGAAAAGTTGTGAACTGACCAGAGTCAATTGCAAGAGCCTGTCCTGTCCTCAATCATCCTTGATATGAGGATTGGCCGCATCATGCAATAATTCTTCTCCGTTGTTGTCTGTGTTTGATCCTTTTTATCAGTTCCACCATTGACAGTTCAGTCCACGTTCTGGTGTTCCAATTCGTTTTTTTCCTACCTTGTGCATGTGGCCATGCATGGTGTTGTGCCTTGAATTATCTCCATCTCTAAACAGCCCATTCTTTTCTCACAATGTATCCATAGTATGCCAGCAGCTTCCTTTCCTTCACAGTGAAACAGCATTGACAAACAGCATGTATTGAAACATAATGTATGCGCAAAAGATTGACAGGATGGCCATGTTAATTGTAGACGTATCTGTTGAGTGTTGACACAATAAATTGTTATTCTTACATTATAAGGGCTAAAAATATTATGATCCATCTGAATTTAAGATATTATGGTTTGCAATTTTCTGGAATATTTTGCTTTTCTGATATCTGAGATCTCAGAAAAGCTGAGATCTTCTTGTAGTGGATTACTGTTAATGTTGATTTTGTTGCTGTATTTATTTATGAAACTGAAATTAATATAACTATAATGTAAATATTAGTAAAAATGCAAAACAGTGCGTTTAAAGCTCAATTATATATTTGTTTTTGTTACATGTCATTGTGTGTGTCCATTGTATTTAACTCTTTGTGCACGTCACTGTATTTCACTTTTTGCATACCTCACTGAAGTTATTACTTTGCACTTTTGTTGAATTACCTTTACGTTAACTTACTGTAACATGGCATACAATCAAAAGCCCTGTGGACTTTAATTGTTTGTTGTTTGATTCAGCAAGTTGTTTGAATTCGATTGATTTCTGTTTACAGGCAAAGAAGGTGATCATTTATTTGTCCCATGCGAAACCGGATCGCCTCGTTGACGAACTTATTAACGAACTGAGAGTAAGAAGCAGCAGACTGTTTATCTCTATTGTTATCTCTATTGTTTATCTCTATTGTCTATTTCTATTGTCTATTTCTATTTTTATATCTGCTTCGTTAGATTCGTCATCATTATTATTGTTATACATTCATTAAATGCTGCTATCTGATGACCTGGCATCGGTCGATTGTTCGGTGCAATTGTGAATTAAGGAATTGCTCAAGGGCCGTACACAATAACGCTAGCTATAGTTATGTGTGACGTTTTCCACTGGCTCCATATCAAACTGCGAATCGAGTGTTGGATCTCTGCTCTATTCTGGCACTGCCTGCTTGGCCTTCCTCCTGCCTACTTTTGTGAGCTCTGTAGACCTGCTCTTAGTGCTTACCGCTACTGCTACCTTCATTCGTCTTAACAAAGTCGGCTCTTGGTCTCTTTTGCTCGCATCTCCTCGATGCAGAACCATGCCTTCTCAGTGGTAGGACCCTCGACCTGGAATGATTTTCCCCTTGATAATCTGCTCCCTTATTAAAACTCCTCAGGCATTCCACTCTCATCTTAAAACAGTTTTGTTTGGCCGCTTGGGGTTGGGAGTGCCTCTGAGTAGTTCTCCTTGATGAGGCACCATACAAATTCATTTAATGATTGAATGAATGAATAACCATATCAGAGAGGCTTGATCGCATGCAATCCACATTAAAAGGTGAGTGCTCTAGCAGTAACTCAGAGCTTGGAACTGGTCACCCACCATTACCAGTATATATGCCAAGGAAAATAGAAATGGATTTCTTGCACTTTATAGTACTCACAGCTAGGCTCTCAGGCTTGTTTAAGGGATTGTCTAGATTCTTCTTTTCAATGGTTGAGGATTTCCACCTAACACTTTTTTCGTTGTTCTTAGACGGCTGAACCATTGCCGTTCAATGTCGAGCGAATGGAGACGCCTCCGTTCTATCGCGTCTGCAAGCGTCAGATGACGATAACGTCGATTAACGACGATGAAGGTGAGAATCGAGACAGCCAGCATTTGGACAAAGGTCAGATCCATACGAAACGACACAGCGCAGAGGATCCTGGAAAGCTCGTCAATATGGGAGCAGAACTGTGAGTGTATACGCCTTGTTCAGCGCTCTCAAATAATAATATATATGTGTGTAATATATAGACATGTATACAATATATATGTAATATATATATATATATATATATATATATGTAAGAACTGTGAGTGTATACGCCTTGTTCAGCACTCTCAAATAATAATATAATGTATATATGCAGGGCCGTCTTATCCAGTAGGCACAGTAGGCACTGTGCCTAGGGCCTACGAACTTACCAGGGGCCTACGAAATCCTGAAAAAATATATTAAAAAATAAATGTAGTGATCATTGGTCAATGACCGGAAAAAACAAACAGAAAACGAAAACTTGCAAATTTAATTTTAACGAGCTAACTTTTTAAGGCTGGAGTTAGCTAATGAAACAGTAACATTGGCTAAGCTATTATTATGTTAACTTTGCGGCTCTTTGCATTCGCAAAATCGCTTATAACGTCTTCAAATGTCATTTCTCGCATTAAGTCGCTTTCAATATTATTGAAATTAATGCAAGGGAGGATAATCGTGCCTGTCCCATCGTTGACCGAAGTTAATTTTTGATAATTTTCAGTTTCGAAAAAGAACGTTCACCTTCACAACTTGTTCCAAAAATAGAAAGATAAATTCGAAAAGCAATATTGACATTATTTTGGAAAACTGGAGACCAGCTTGTCAGCTATTTGTGACCTAATCATTTCAGCTACAGATTTATTGTCTGCAAACATTCGAGAAAACAAAAGAAATTCGTCAATAAATGCATCTTCTAGATCACATGGATATAATATCTCAATTAATGCCTTTGCTCTAATCACTATTTCTTCAGTTGATAAAGTTCTGTCAAGAAGAAAATTGATTCTTTAATGTAGTGTTGCGTAAGCTGCTATAGCCGTTTTTCATCTCATTTATAAGTCTGTCTATGATCACGTAGAAAGTCTGGGTGTGGAATTAATCTATTTGTAGGCCATAGGGGCCTACGAATAGATTAATATGCAAAAGTGCCTAGGGCCTACAATGACCATAAGACGGCCCTGTATATATGTGTAATATATAGACATGTATACAATGGATATATATATATATATATATATATATATATATATATATATATATATATATATATATATGTGTGTGTGTTAGAACTGTGAGTGTATACGCCTTGTTCAGCACTGTCAAAAGGTGCCTTAAAGCACTACGTGGATTTACAATACATACGCATATATGATACATATATTATATATATATATATGTGTGTGTAATATATAGGTATATGATTATGTGATTATATATATGTGATATATTGTTGCAATATATTTAATTGTGGATGTCTATTGTCTAATGCATATATGTTTCTCTGCATATTGATTTATATTCATTGAATATGTGCCGGTATATATATATACATGTATGCAATCTTTAACTCCAACAGTTACTATCGAAAGCACTAGTTTAAAAGCTACTAGTAGCTCTAGTAGCTAAGTATAGGACACCGATATCAATTAGTTGACTACATGTAGTTCATTTGTTAAATAGACCAAAGAGAGGAGATAGAAGAGCTGCTATTTAAAGTGGTTTGTGTGTCATCATCATACCAGTGTTTTGTATGGTTGATGTGTGTACTTTTATCTGTACAGCGGCGTGCATACAGTTATATGCATGCATACTTAATGGCTCTCATATTGTTCTACTCAATTGTGGATTATTAAGATAATTTGAAAATGTATTCTGCACATGTATGATCATGTAGAAAACTATTGTATATGGAAATTTGTTGAATGGTGACTATGGCTGAACATTTTCTTTTGCAGAGTACTTGGCAGTTCATCAGCATCTAGTTCAAGATTGCACATGAGCTCAGCCAACATGTCCACTTCCAAATCTATTCAGGAAGGTAAGGTGCATGCTCAGATTTAAGAGTTTGTAAATGGGATCAGTATGTGTATACATTGTATATCAAATATATTATATATGTATATCATAACATAGGTTTTTTATTGCTCCCAAAAGAATA
Organism: Lumbricus terrestris; assembly: GCA_949752735.1. NCBI lineage: Eukaryota > Metazoa > Annelida > Clitellata > Crassiclitellata > Lumbricidae > Lumbricus > Lumbricus terrestris. The sequence continues at coordinate 32,318,457 of OX457042.1, forward strand.
CAACGAGATACAATTTCCAATACATTGCATAAATTGATATGTACATCAGAGAAAGATTCAATTTAATAGAGCATGTATGTGGGACTTCATTCTCAAATTATCGGTGATCCCTTCATGTTCTTTCTTGTGGCCTTCCCCAAGAATCCCCATTGACAATGTGACTTGCAAGTAATAAACTGTAATATGATTGGATGGTTATTTATAAACTGTAATATGATTGGATGGTTATTTATAGACTGTAATATGATTGGATGGTAATTTATGAACTGTAATATGATTGGATGGTTATTTATGAACTGTAATATGATTGGATGGTAATTTATAAACTGTAATATGATTGGATGGTAATCTGTGAACTGTAATATGATCGGAGGGTTACACAAATAAATTATTGATTAATGGTTAAAAAATAAAAAGTGACATACGATAATTCTTGAACATTCTGTGTCAAGATCTCATTTTGATAGATGGCTGCAAAACAACATTATAACGAGCTGCATTCATTGTGTGTTGTGTTGGATTCGATAAACTGGCATTCTCTCTACAATATCTCTATTTTAAATGGCCAACTGTTGCAAATAATATTAATTGGTATAGTGGTATTGATGAATTTTATTTTCTCTGCCACAAACACAATCGAGAGTTTTAAGGATTAAATTGTGCATTTTTATCTCCTCAGTTAATTCTTCAGGTTTATTGAAATTTTGTTGTGTTGTATATGCAGACACATGTATGCGCCAGGAGTCAAGCGACGCCCACTGCGTGCACGGCCCTCAGCCGCACCCTCTGCCGATGCCTGCATACGGTGGCTACTACGCCCCACTGTCAGAGCTTCTGCCCGCTGGAAGCCTACCCATTCCTCCTTATCACAGGTAACATTACTGTACTCAGGTTAACATTTAGCGTGAATTATTCCAGTTAGCAAGTTGTATTATTCAATGTGCTTCGTGGTTATTTAAAATATGTTGCTCTTGTTGACGTATTACATTTTTGAATTTTACCTTTGACATAATTTGTGGGTTTATGTGTTTAAATTTTAAATTTGCATTACTGTACACAGGTAACATTACTGTACTCAGGTTAGCATTTAGCATTAATTATTCCTGTTAACAAGTTGTGTTATTCAATGTGCAGCATGGGTTATTTAAAATATGTTGCTCTTGTTGACGTATTATATTATTGAATCTAACATTTGGCATTTGTGGGTTTATGTGTTTAATTTGCATTTATTATTGTGACATTTTTGCTTAAATTGACAGATGCTAAGGAAAGCAAACAGACACAGCATCTATTTGTCTGCTTTGTTCATGTGTGTGCAACGTATCAGAGTAATATTTTTCAATCACATAACATAAATTTATATAGCGCCCCTTCAAGGTCTCTACTCGGAGGCGGGTTTTTCTGTGTTGCATATTCCGTAAGCATATTAAGAACTTACGTATTTTGTCCTGATTGCGACTTTGTTTTTTCTGTGCTGTCGGCTGACGTCTTGTGCATTACATTACATTACACCGGTGCAATAGAAGTCACTAACTCAAATTAAAATTGTGAAATTTGGTTAATTTAATCATTATTATGAATTTGTGCTTTAGGTCGAACCTCGCTGTGATGCTGTTGTCGGACCTTGTGCTCGACAGCACGCTGCATATCGACTGGACGATTCATCTGCCTCTCATGTTGCACATGCTCTTCCTAGGTATGATGGTCTTCTGTATGATGATCATAGATGCACTTTTCAATATGTTTCCTAGGTGGGATAAACCATGCCTGATATGATAGAGTAAGGTGCATGCAAGTATTTGAAATCTTTGTCTCTTTCAGTGCAGTTCATCTGCATATGATGTATTTATGTGTTTGCATTAAAACAAGGGTTTTTTCCTTAACCCTTTAATGGCGAGAGTGACTGGGAAACCAGTGCAGGGTGTCATTAAGGCATTAAGTCTTACAGTGTTGGATCAGTGAGCAGATGTTTCAGTGTCTCTAAGTAATTTGAAACGATCAATGATGTGTTGTGATAATTTCTGTGTCAGTTTCTAAATACGATATATTTACGTCGGAGCATTTCTTTTGATTTTTGACCTTGCATTTGCAACTCATTTTCGATTGATGCTTTATGTAAACAGAATGTTCATATTATACACAGTGATAACAATTGGTATTTTGTTTACCGTACTTGTATGAGTATGAATCTCTGTCGTGAGTTTCTTTAGGTACCACAAAAACCACAGAAAATGCTCAAATATATTGTTCACTGTCATAACTGCTTGTTTGGTTGATGCAGGAAATAAATTGAATTGGATTGAATTGAAGGTATAGATGAGATTTGCTCTTTTTTATTTTTATTTGATGCGTTTAGGTCTTGACAACAACCGTCCGTTGGTTCACGAGCATTGTAAGAAGCTGCTGCTCAGTCTTCTTCTTGTCTTTCCGATCCACAACGATCACTTCTGCGTCGCGAAGATGATCATCGGAAACCGAATGCTGAACGAAGAAAGCTTCCTTATGCTGCCTCGCATGGTCGTCAGTCATGATCACGGCTACACAGGTCGACAGGAGAATTTCTATTGTTGTTGATATTATTATGATTATCATGGTTGCATTGCTAATTAAGTTCTAGTTAAGTATTAAATATGCCATGAAGACATTCATGAATAATAATTAACAGAACGATGTGCAAGTGTCTTTGTTTTTGTGTGTGCTGCATTTTGAATGGATCCTGTTGTACCAGTAACGTTAGATTACATTCAGTTTGTGCGTTGAATTGTGCGTTAAAGTGTGCGTTAAATTGTGCGTTAAATTGTTGCAGACGACCTCAACGAGTCGGCGTCCTATGTGAAGCGTCAACCAGTTATGGATCACGTTGACAACCTGACAACGGACAGCATGGATTGCCTGCTTCCGGTGGAGTCATTCCAGACGAAGGAGCAGGTGGCAAAGGCTCTCATTGAGTTCATTCTCACAAGGTCAGTCTTTAGATATGTATCAGCTTCCTTCATTTGACCAATCAACGCGTTCTTCTTGTTCCCGTTGTCTCGTTTCTTTGCAGCTCAGCTCACAGAAGCTTTGCTTTGTCATTGGTCCTGTGGCCTGGAACAACCTGCTCCATGAAACTGCAGCTGAGCTAGTCAGCCTGTCTCTGTCCCTGTTCTGCAGGTGCTTGAAGTCTATTGTTTTCAAACAAGCGTTCTCTGTGTCGCGTTGGACACTGTGCTTAATTCCCAGGGGTCAGTCCACTCTGTTCCTTAAGAACTTAAAAACTGTTTTATTTAGCCGTGGTTGGGCCGGGAGCGCTTCTGAGTAGCCTACCTTGAAGAGGCGCTATATAAATTTCTGAAATAAATAAATAAATTGAGAGCGCTGCTGAAGAGTTTTTCCTTGAAGTTGCGCTTTATTTATTTTCATTTATGTTATGATGCGTTCACTCCAAGGATTTATATAGCGCGTCTTCAAGAGATCTACTCAGAGGTGCTCCCAGCCAAGCTACGAAGATAGGATTTGAGTGATTTAGGCATCAATTACAGGGCTAATATGAGCCTTGTGAGGCCATTCCAGATAGCGGGACCTAGAATCGAAAAGGATTGGCTCTGCGCTGTGCCAGAAGCACTAAGTTGTATTGCTGTCCTTGGGACCCACGTCCAGAACTGATTTATACAGGGGAGTGTTTTATGAAGATTTACTAGAATTGTATGGATTTCAGGGTGATGGGTACGAATAGTTGATTTTGTGCTGGGTCATTTGTCGTATTCAGTGCTCCTCCTCTCAATGTTGTGGGGCACGGCGGTGTAGTGGTGGCGTCGTTGCCTTGAAGCCAGAAGGTTCGAGGTTCGAATCTACCTCAAGTCGCCGCGTAGGGACCTTGGGCAAGTTTTTCACTCGCAATTGCTCAGCGCTTCGGCGTGAAACTCCGATGCAGTGTCCGCTCTGCAGTCCGGAGCGCCTCTGAGTAGGGAGCTTGAAGGGGCGCTATAACAAGTGCACATGCATGCATATCAGTTTCCTTCATTTTACCAATCAGGGCATTCTTTTTGATGGGTAGGGATAGTTGATTTTGTGCTGGGTCATTTGTCGTATTCAGTGCTCCTCCTCTCAATGTTGTTAATTATTCAATTGTGTTTACGTTATTAAAATGAGGATCTGTTGGATTGATCTACGTAGGAAGTGTCGCCCTCTGTGGGCCTACGAAGACATAACGTCCAAAGTCCATCGGATCAAGAGCGCCGAGAATCTCGAGCATCTGCTCAGCTACGTTCTGCGTCTGTTCAGAGACTCGCTTCCGTCGGCTCACATCGAGCAGCGATGGGCTCAGGAGTCGATCCACATGGCGTTGTCGTGCTCGTCACGCCACTGCGCTGGTCGGTCTTTCCAGGTCAGTTTCAAGTTCAGGTGGATGCAGTGAAGTGGGTAAAATCAATCCGGTTTAGTGCCTGATGTATTTGACGCCCTGAGAAGTTTAAGTAATTCATTAATGTTGCTGGACTTACTTACTTACTTAACCCATGGCTTTGACCAAGGCCGTAGCCAGGATTTGATTTCGGGGGTGTTTCTTCAGTTTTCCGTCCGAAAAAACTGAGGACCTTTCTTTAGTCATCCGACCGAAATCAATTCATTCTATTTTTTAAATATTTTTTTCATTTCGGGGGTGTTTTAATGGTTTTATTTCATGGTTTTTACATCATGTGCTAGTAAATGCATTCTATTATTTTTTACTTTTTACATTTCGGGGGGTGTTCAAACACCCAAAACACCCCCTTTGCCTTTGACGATGCTCCAGCATGCGACCGCTGCTTATTCATGGAAATTCTCTCCCTCTTCCGTGGTTCAGATTTAGCCAAGTACCGTTGCCAAGAGGAGAAGGCGTGTATGTACTGACTCTACGCTGTTACATTTAAGGTTAAATTGACAAAGGCAGTCAATTTGCTGTAGTAGTAAGAGCTGTTTATTCGCAGAGCATCAGCCAAACACAAAGTGACAGCCATCAGTACAAACTTAATAACTTTCAAGTGATTGATCAATGCACAAGTGGGGCATGGTGGTGTAGTGGTGGCGTCATTGCCTTGAAGCCGGAAGGTTCGAGGTTCGAATCCACCTCAAGTCGCCGCGTAGGGACCTTGGGCAAGTCCTTCATTCGCAATTGCTCAGCGCTTCGGCATGAAACTTCGATGCAGTGTCCGTTCTGCAGTCTGGAGCGCCTCTGAGTAGGGAGCTTGAAGGGGCGCTATAACAAGTGCACATACAAACAAACAAACAAACAAGTCAAAAGATCAATCCAAAAGGGTCTTAATATGGACTCGCTGAGACTAAATTGACTCTTCTTTTCTGGATAACATATATGGCAGTGGCAACATTGCAATTTAAACAACATAATTTATACAGAATGAAACAAACACAACTGAAAACAAAACATGATATCTAATGGTTTAAGTCGAGACTAGTAGACAGAGGCCTAAAACAGTCTTATAATTTGATTCTTGAACCGGTAAATAAATGTAAGGTGTAATGCAAGTCGTGATGCAGTCTAATGATGCTTGCGCAATGTGCAATGTAAAGTGTAAAAATGGAGTAACGATCTATGGTGTAATAGGCAGAGCTCTGTCCACCAGTTGAGATATCCTATATCCTTGTTACACCCGTGTGTAAATGTGCGATGCACTTTTATGTGGCTCCAGTGGAAGGGACGGGACAAACCACGATCAGGCCGAATGCTCTCAGTGTCTAGCGAATTAAAAACGGAGAAGCATGTCAAAAGGAATCTCATGTTGATGCTTATTGTTTGAACGCTGTTTTCCTTTCACAGATATTCCGTGCCCTCCAAGTGCCGTTAAACCCTAGCGACCTCAGCGATATTCTTTCGCGACTCGTGGAGACGGTTGCAGAGCAGGGCGAGGACATGCAGGTATATAACTGTAGTTTTTTGGGATGTATGGCTACTAGGGTCATTGATGCCACCCTCCAGGTTCCCCTCCTGTGTCCAGGTCCTGTACTGGCACCATTGGCACTACTTTAGTGGTTTTGTATGTGTGATAAAATATGTAAAGGTTGTAATAGTGTGTGGAGTTGCATGTATGTATAATTTTGTGTATCTGGACCTTTATCTAAGATTTTTATGAACCTCTTAAATGCATTATGCATAGTTGAATGTGTGATTGCTTCTGTGGTTGTATATATAGTTGTGTGAACATATTTGGAATATTCTAAGCATTTATATAATGCCTTTATATAGGAACTAATCTGGGAGCTGCATATGCCATACTGTACGTTGAAAAGTGAGAAAATAAGAATTGGAGACATTTGGAATAGCCTCTAAAACGTTTGTTGCTGTATCGCAAACGATCACTTTGAACCAACACAGGATCTGTTTTTGATTAGATCTTACTTGTGAACGCGTTGTAGGGTTATGTGACGGAGATAATGTTGACCCTTGAGGCAACCGTTGACAACCTGGATGTTGACCTGCGTCCGTTGCTGAAGGAACTCTGCCTCTCGACTCCGAATCTGGCCAACGAGTTGACGGCGGCAGACGCGCGAAAGACGGCCGTCATTGCGCCACTCCGCCATCTTAATCCACCATTCCGCAGCAGCAGCTGCAACCAGTCGTCAATTGCGGCCCGGAAAGCTATTGTCTCTTCTCCGCCGATCATGGAGAACAAAGGTCTGAGTTGGGATTGAATGCCGTGGGGTGGAAAGTCCTGTGGGTTTAGGGAATGAGGATAATTAAAGTCACCGTGGAAATTTATCTCATTTGGGAAGATTGCTGTCGGACAGTGGGGGAAGAATAATGTGAGTGAAGAAAATTATTACCCGTTGGGGAAGATTTATCTGTGTAAAGAAATTTTATCCAATTGATTGCTCTCATTAGGGATGATTAATCTCAATGTGGAAGATTAAGTTAATCAACATGGAAGATTAAGTTAATCTGAGTACTTAGGAAACTTATGGTTTTTAATTTGTCTATTCAAATGATTAGTTTATTTTATAAGCTTATTCTTGTTTTTTTATATATGTGTTAAATTGTAATAATTGTTTTAATTTATGTTTGTTCTGATTTAATTTATCCTTATTCTGACTTTGTGTACTCTTATTTATTCTTATTTAATTTGCTTATGTGCTTATTTGTGGTATTTCTTGCATTATTTCTTAATTATAATTATTCCTATTTATGTTGATTCTTATTTCATTTGGTTTTATTTTTTAGTTATAATTTACGGTTTATTTACGTTTAGTTTTATTTGATTGTTTTTGTCTTTTGTGCTTCTGCTCATTTACGGTAATTCTCGCATTATTTCTTAGATGTGTTCGTTCTGCACTAGGGTTGCCCTGTTAGCGAAACCTTAGGTTCCTTGAGGTATTACCCATTGTCACTGGAATTGCTTTATCTTTACAGGTAAAATGAATTTGAACGGTTTACAATAAACTTGATTGATTGATTCTTACTTTATTGATTTTTGCTGCTTAGTTATAATTGATAGCTTGCTATTAATGTTTATTTTTATTGCAATTGTTTTGTCTTTTCTTCCACCAGAGTCATTGTCACATCGCCATCTATCTGGAGATCTCGACCCAAAGCCAATGAGCAACCTGTCGCGCTCACGTAGCACTCAGTCTCTGAAACACGCTCACGACCCGACGAGGTTTGACGACCGGCTGACCATTCTTGCTCAGATGTTCTGGATATCGGTTTCAATGATGGAGTCTGACTTCGAATATGAATTCCTTCTGGCCATTCGACTGCTTGACAAGGTCAGCACAACAGCATTTTGTATTGTATTGTATCGTATGTATGTGTGACTGTGTGTCTTAGAGTATTTCAGGACTGTTATATGTTACTCAGTCATCATTTCAATCGGTGGTGGTATTTGCAGTTTAACATCACTGTGTGGTTACAAAGACCATTAGCGATGCCCTCCTCCTTTATCCAGTCTTGGGACTGGCACTGGCAGAGTGCGACCAGTGGCGGAGTTCATTTCAATCGAATTCTCTGTCATCAAATTCTCTGTCAAATAGGTGATTCAAATAGGCGGGGGTTTGATGCCTTAAGGGTCTGGTCTGGTCACGGTCTATCACCCTGAAGCATTTGTTCACTGCATTCTTTAATGTTTTTTTTTTTTTGGGGGGTGGGGTGAACAATAAACGAAATTTTTAAAAATTTATTTCTTTACTGTGCTGTCTTGTTTTTCTGAGTGCAGGTGCTGAAGCATTTACAACCTGACCGGCCGGAGTGCCGTGAGAAACTGGACAAGATTCTGCAGCTCATCTGCTGGCACGACTTTCCCGGCGTCCAGGCTCTTCTGCTCAAGGGTCTGACGTCACCGCTGACGTCAGAAGCCACGTGGAATCTACTCTCCAAGTTGACCAACTGCATCTCGGCTCCTGTCGTCGATCAACCAAGCAACGAAGGTAATCGTCGTTGTTAATGATTATTTATGTTGCTCCTTTTCTGTGAACTCATTAAAGGTGCTCTCTACTTGGTAGGAGGTATTTGCAGTTTAACATCACTGTGTGGTAACAAAGACCATTAGCGACGCCCTCCTCCTTTATCCAGGCTTGGGACTGGCACTGGCAGAGTGCAACCAGTGGCGGAGTTACCTGACCAGGTTCTAACAGTTAATAGTCTTCAATTGCTACTGGAAAGTAGAAGCATCTCATGGTGCGGATTGCATGGAAGCCTGTTTGAGATTGAGTGGATTGGTCACTGCGAATCTTCCATGTGTAGCGCCATTGGCGGGAGTGTAGCCCCAAACGCATTGCTTGTTGCTTCCGATGCATTGCACTCGAAGCTGAAACAGGCAAGGTGGGTCAAAATACAGAATATTGTGTATGGCGTATTTTTATCCAAAAAGTTTAATTTTTTTCAAAGTCTACAATTAAATATATATATGTATGTTAAATTCAAATATTTAATTGAAAAACTGATTGTTTATGATGCATGTGATCAGAAACCAACATGTGATGTCTGTTGAGCGCTTGTATCACATGGTACATTGTGGAAGTATGTTAAGCAGCTAGATTACCAGCGTTGCAGGTTATATATGTGTAACAGAGCAGTTTTTTAAGTAAATGCATGTGTGAAAATCCTTTTCTGTTTTTATGCGGTAAAGTGGTGACAAGTTCATTTATCAGGTTTTTTTGTCAGTTTTCTTCAACTATTTAGTGAATTTAATTATTTGTTGCTGGCCATTGTTAGCACAAACTTTCTGTTGGTAAGTCCTTCAGAGTGATGGGTGCTGGTTCATTTATATAGCACCATCAAGGATACTAGATATTTAAAAGGCGCTGTGTAAATGTCCAGTTGCATTACTCATTCATTCATTCATTCATTCATTCATTTATTAAATGAATTTGTATAGCACCTTTTGAATGGTCTACTCAGTAGTGCTCCCAACCCATTACGGTATGTTGTAAGTAAAGCATAGTTGTAAAAAACTTTTTTTCCGTTTTTTATTCTCTCCCAAAAAACGTCGTTTTTATCGTTTTTTATTTTTCCCATCGTTTTTTATCGTTTTGTTTTTTTTCTTTAACGTTATTTATTCATTTACTTTCTGTTATTATTTTCCTTAATTTTTATTTTTTCTGATATTCCTTATGTTTTCCGCCAACTATCAAGGATTCAGCTAACTAAAGTCATTATTATTTTCATCGTTTAACATCATCATTAAGAGGTAGCCTGCGTGTAGTAGGTTCCTAATCAATGTTTTCAAGGTTAAAATGCGGTTTTAGATGTAGCAAAGTCAAATTATTAACCGTTTCCGTTTTTTATCTTTTTTTGTCTTTTTTTTTCCGAAAAAACCACTTTTTTTACAGTTTTTTATTTTGTTTCCATTGTTTTTTACATCTATGAAGTAAAGTAAATATACTTGATTTTTCAGGTGGCATGACTGCTTTCTGGTGTGCATGCATCTGGATTAAGCATGGTAGAAATTTTTTGAGTGTGATTGATTTGATGCGTGATGTGGTTGTTTCTGATCGTCGTAGGTTTTCCGAAGGGTTTATCGATTGGTTTTCCGATGAACGTGATTGCGCTTCTGCCTCATCTCGTCGAACATTACGACGATCGTTCGAGGATGTGTGTCGATGCGGCCAACAACATCGCTGATGTAATTCAGGCACAGATCTGTTTGTTCTCTATTGCTAGAAAATTCGTTAACTATAATTGTTATTATTATAAGACATGTAAATTGAATTGAAACAGTTTACAATAAATTTGATTGATTTATTCTTATTTTATTGATTTTTGCTGCTTAGTTACAATTTATTGCTTGCTTATATGTTTATTTTTTATCTAATTGTTTTGTCTTTTCTTCCACCAGAGTCAGCATCAACAGCAATATTTAGAGAAGATAAGAATATTCTTTAATCGACCAATTGCTATCCGCATTTTGAAATGCTCCAGACCGAGGCACAACCAAAAAGGAAAGTCTTGAGTAGTTTATAAAAAGAATTGGATAAGTTTTGTGGAAGGGAACGCAGGCCTCAGGTGAGACTCATCCAAATGGAGGGACACACAATTGGGAAAGCCCCATTCTGTGTGATGGCTCTGCATGAATGGGGAACCACAAAGCCGCATTTAGAGACCAAGAGATCGGCGACCAGAGCAAGTCGAAGAAACATTGTTGTATTGAGTCAAAATTGAACGACCGGCAGCTGGTGACTGTGTTTTTAAAGCTATTCCGAAAGATGGTCCAGCAACATCTTCTTTAGGTTTTCTGCCAAGTGGCAAACGTCCAATGTCTCCGCCTTTCACGCTGTTGTGCCATGTCCTTAAGTTTGCTGTTTCACTCTTCCATCATCCCGTCCAGCAATTTTTGCCTAGGTCTTCCTCTGCACCTCTTTCCATCCAATCTTCCTTCAATTATTTCTTTCTTTCTGCAGTGAGTTACCTCGCAGCAAATGTCCCACCCAATCCAGCAACATAAGAGTCCTTAAACCGCATTATCTGTTTCATTCATTCATTCATTCTGAGAATTTATATAGCGCCTCTTTAAGAAACCTACTCAGAGACGCTCTCTGCACTAACAAACTACATTTACAGAATGTGTAGGTTGACCATAAGTGAACGTGGTGCTATAAAAATGTTTTCATTACATTGCGTTGCCGCTGTGTTGTCGCAATGCGTTTCAGATCTGTTCGCGACAGTCTCGACTTGAGAATCTTGCGACGGTGATGATGCAGTACAGCCAGGGAACGTTTACGAAGGATCTCTTTCAGTGGACTAAGTGCGTCGTCAAATATCTCTACGATGTCTACGCGTTCCTCAGCGACTGCATGATCGCGTTTCTCGTCGAAGTAAGATCACTTTTCTTCTTTTCATCTTTTATCAGTCTAATGCCAGTTTTAATAATAATAATAATAATAATTAATAATAATAATAATAATTTTTAAACAATAGTTAGCAATGAAGTCCCTGAGGGATCCTAAATACCTCGGGGGGGAAATAATAATATTAATAATAATAATTAACCATGATAGCCCGTCATATAAATTGTTTTAATAATTATCTCAAATGAAATAATGTGTTTGATGACCTATCAAGGAAATACAAAAAGTTTGCACATAATAAAGCAGAACGCATGTAATCATTGTAATAGTTATACATTCAGTTGCAAACAGGAGTCCTGGATTCTAGTTAACTTCTTTGACCAAATCAATATGTGGCTCCCTCTCTCTCTCTCTCTCTCTCTCTCTCTCTCTCTGCCCATATACAATTTGAAGTCTTGTTTTGGTTCTTAAGTCACAATTGAGTCTTGTTCCGAAGTATCTCTGCAATCTCATGCTTTAACCCATTCCCATCCCCATCCCGGTGCTGCCACTTAGCTGCGTCCTCTTAGATCCTCTTATTGTCTTGATCTCTTTGTTTCCCGCGTCTGGGCTGCCACGGCTCAAATCCAGATGCTTTGCCTGCATAGGTCAGTCTCTGTCACCATCACGTTTCTCTCTGGTGATCTTTCATCGTCTTTTCTCGCACCTAAAATCCAGCTTTTCTCTCTCAGGGTCACATGCGCTGGGAGCACTTCTGAAAGTCTCCTGCTGCAAGAAATGCTTTAACATATGGTCATATACCTGAGTAGGTACTGTGAAGGGGTGCTATATAAATTATGATTGATTGATTGATACAATGCAGTACAATAATTATGATGGGATACATTGTGTTTAGATCTTGGACAAGGGTCCCACTTGCAGCCAGGGAGCCGTTCTGCAGATCCTTCACTGTCTCGTTCACTACATTGACATAACACAGGCTTCAACGCAGGCCATCAACGCTGATCTGCTGCGAGTTGTTGCTCGATATGTTGAGGTCAGTCGGACGCAAATAGATCTGAAGTTGTTCATTCGTTCATTCATTCATTCATTAGGCAAAAAAAATAATGATGTGTTTCCGGTAACAGAGCTCTAAAAAAATTGGGTAGGTAGGTCGAAAAATATTTTTATTTTGGTAAAATATTTTTATACAGTGACTATCAGAAAAATTATACCCAACTACTCTTTTTTGCATAAAGGTACACGTCGCAGCAAAGTACGTGTTCTAAGCAAGTATAAACTGCCTATTTCTCGACTGTCTGTACCTAAAATTGCTCTAGAAAACAATTCTATTAATTTCATTTTGTTGACATCTTTTCTGGTAAGATAAAGTGGGAAAGGAAGGGGAAGATGAGTACGAACAAAACATCACTGCTAGGGGTCATTCCAGACTGGCCGAGCCAGTGACTAGTTACACCTAGAGGTTGCTAGATTTATTTTCCCTAGTCACCGTTAGAGGTGGCTCAAGTGAAATTGATAAGGCTAGAGGTTTCTCAAGACTGGCAACCAGGAAGTAGTTAGGCAGGCGTGAAACTCTAAGGCAATGTCACTGTAAATAAAAAATTTACACAAAATTTTCCGAGTCGCGGCAATAAAAGTGAGTCGGTCGGGTTACCGGAAACACAACATTTTTTGGCCTAAGATCCAACTCTATACGGATGGCAATGTCACCGTATTATGTCAATACAAATTGTTAAAAGAAATTTTAAAAGTAAAAAAAATTTCTTTAAAAAAAAAATTTTTTTTTACAATTTTTTTTAAATAAATTTTTTTACAAAATTATTTGAGTCACGGCAATGAAAGAGGGTCGGTCGGGTTACCGGAAACACAACATTATTTTTTTTTGGCCTTACGATGATTTATATACCGGTAGCACCCCTTCAAGGTTGCTATCAACAATTATTGCTAAAGCCTTGTAACTGGAGACGGGTGCAAATAATATATTGTGCTGATTGAAATGGTGTTTGATAATGATATGTGTTAGAATAAGTTAGGTGATTGATAATGGTGTTTGGGAATGTTATGTGTTAGAACAAGTTAATTGATTGATAATGGCGTTTTCAGAATTGTATGCATGTGTTATAATAAGTTAATTGATTGAAATGGTGTTTTCAGAATTGTATGCATGTGTTATAATAAGTTAATTGATTGAAATGGTGTTTTCAGAATTTTAGGAGTTGGAATAAGTTAACTGATTGAAATGGTGTTTGAGAATTGTAAGAGTTGGAATAAGTTAACTGATTGAAATGGTGTCTGAGAATTGTAAGAGCTGGAATAAGTTAACTGATTGAAATGGTGTTTGAGAATTGTAAGAGTTCGAATAAGTTAACTGATTGAAATGGTGTTTGAGAATTGTACGAGTTCGAATAAGTTAACTGATTGAAATGATGTTTGAGAATTGTAAGAGCTGGAATAAGTTAACTGATTGAAATGATGTTTGAGAATTGCACGACGTTTGGATAAGTTAACCAATTTACATGTATTTCGGGATTTTTTTTATTAGATTACGTTAACAGAGTTGAATGATGTTTAAGAATTTTGTGTCTGATGTTTTAGAATTTCATCTGTCATTGTGAGTTGACTGAATGAAGCAGCATTTGCGTTTATTGAGACGACTGCAGAGTGCAGACGATAAATTTTCTGATTAATCTATGTTAATCATTACAGAATCCACATCATTGGAAAGAGGCGTTGAAGATAATCAAACTGTGTGTGACGAGATCATCAACATTGGCAGCTGCTCCCCCGAACCTCGTCAGGAGCTCTGTCCTTGACATTTCGGTTCTCGGTCTGCCGACGCAATTCTCACAGGCGGAAGTAAAGCAGGCTCTGCCTGGTAGGTGGTGTTCCTTTCCTTATTGCTACTGCACTGTTGTCTTTAGTTGATGTAATGTGCATGTTGTTTGTCTGATGCAGTTTTTAGTTGTTGACACCCATGCACAATATTGTGCAGTCAGATGGGCAATCACTTTGTTCCATTCTGAAGAAATGGTAAACCTACTTAGAATTTGCATTCACATATACAATACATACACACATATCTATACATGTATCATGCATCTTACATACTTGCACGCTACACTTTTGTGTAAGTTGATCACGCAATGTAGTTTGATTATTCATTCAGTCAGTCATTCCTTCATTCATTCACTCATTCATTTGCTCATTCATTCATTCACTCATTCATTCATTCACTCATTCGTTCATTCATTCATTGCACTTTTTCATCACGATAACTACATAAAGTCACTCCTGACCCAACTCTGGCAAATGATAACAGTTTTCAAATGCTTGTCAAAAAAGGTGTGTGCAGAGTTCCTGGTAATGAGATGGATGACAGAAAAGAGAAGTCATCACCATTCGACTGCTACAGGCTGCTTAGGCGATATCATCTCTGACTATGTTGTATGAATACGCTGAAGAATGAGAAAAAGCATAGGTTCCTTAAATGATTGAGCACTGATCAATTCATTAACGTCTTTCGCTTGTAGGTCGGACCATGGACTTTAAGTTTGACCATGGTCAGATCCCGATCATCGGCGCCAAGTACTGGGACATCCACAGCCTACACAGCGGCAGCGTTGACCAGATGGATAGGGAGCGTTTGGGTGGCGCAGGGGGAGGAGGGTCCAGCAGTGTCGGACGGCATCCTCTGTGTGCGGATGGAACTGGATCGATGAGCACCGGAACGTCGAGCACCGAGGGTCTCGTCTCCAGCTGGAAAAGACCGGTCTCATCACAGGTAACAACGACGTGAATTCATTCCGAAAATTTATATATTGCTCACCTGTTCAAGAAACTCACTTAGAGGCATGTGTATTAATTTAAACTGAGAAATGCTCTGTAAGATTACATTTTGTATTTTTATTGTGTTGTATTCAAGCATTACATTTTGTATTTTTATTGTCTTGTGTTGAAGTATTACATTTTGTATTTTTATTGTCTTGTGTTCAAGTATTACATTTTGTATTTTTATTGTCTTGTGTTCAAGTATTACATTTTGTATTTTTATTGTATTGTAGTCAAGAATTACATTTTGTATTTTTATTGTATTGTAGTCAAGTATTACATTTTGTATTTTTATTGTATTGTATTCAAGAATTACATTTTGTATTTTTATTGTATTGTAGTCAAGTATTACATTTTGTATTTTTATTGTATTGTATTCAAGAATTACATTTTGTATTTTTATTGTATTGTAGTCAAGTATTACATTTTGTATTTTTTTTTTTTTAATCGAGCATTAAGTGCCTGTAGTAGGGTGAACTGTTCAGAGGTGATCTTGTTAATGCATGACATGGTATTAACAGACTGGTTATGACAAGAGTAAACTTTAGCCTTATGGCAGGCTACAAGATGCCCATCTGTAAGTTGCAGATTTTCTCTTATGACGTATTAGTTGTCAAGTTATTATTAATGGCAGCAATATTGCCATTATTGATGCCATTATTGCCAGCATCATTATCATTGCCATCATGATGGCAATTATAATGATTAAAAATTACCTGGGCATAATGCATCATTGAATTGACAACTTATATTTATCATGTCCTTTTCATATTTCCAGCACTGTTGTGTTTGAATTGCTGCTCTTTGCTCATGCTTCGGCCAAAATATCTTTCGACTCATTGACTGCGCTTGTAGCGACTAACGCTGGTAAGCACTTACAGTATGTGCACGAATGAATATTGCCTTTTGCTTTTCTCTTAGACACAGACATCCACGTTGGCCTGAATCGCTCCTCCTTATTGAGTGACTCTCTCTGTACGTACATCTTTATCGGATGACCCCAGTCATCTTTATCGGATGACCCCAGTCATCTTTATCGGATGACCCCAGTCATCTTTATCGGATGACTCCAGTCATCTTGAATCGCTTCTCGTATGATGAGAAGTGTAAAACAGAATATTTTATATTGTCTTGTTCTAACGAGTTGTTCTGCATACTTTATTATTTTTCTTCTGAAGGCTCGTACTCGTGAACGCCTGGTGAACCTACTCAACTGCTACGGACCTCGAGTCATCCCGAAAAGTCCTTCGGTAAAAATACGAGACTTAGACTCTTTAAATATGTATTTGTATAATAATCGCAGTCTCTGTTTAATAATAATAATAATCTTCATTTAGTTTTAAACTGACATAACGCTGTACGATAATTACAGACAAAATGAACGGATGGTCACAAGTTATTACAGGAATCGAAATGTAACTGTTGGCAGCCATGCAAGGCGCCTATTATCAGGTCCTGCTGCTCAAGTTGCCAATGCCATCTGCTGAATGGAAGGTTGAGTGGACCTCTGGAAGGGTAATTGGAAGCCATTCTGCGTACATATGCTCTTCATGCGAGAGTGCTTACCATTACCATACACCCACCAGACTTCGATGATGGTTGTTTGAGACTTTCGAATGGCTGCGTCTTTCAAAGAACTTGCTAGGTAGAAGACTTTAAGGAAGATCACTTCATGTAATACAGGATCATCACTCCGCTCAATAGTAGTGACCGTGTGTGGAATTTCCAAAGTGATCAGCTTGATGATGCGTGAAATCTGGAGAGTCAGATCTAGATAAGCGCCACGCTGTTATCTGTAAGATAGTTGCTACTCGACAGTCATTAGATATCATGTTGACATATGTCTAAAGACATCATCTTGGTTCAACCAGATGTGTGATGGCAGAGAAAGATCTTCGATGATATACGATTTGCGGAAAGTTCTCTGTTGCAAGATTCCAAACAGAAGTAACATTGAATGACTGGCTGAAATATCTTGTGCAAGATCATCCATCCATCGTGAAGTTGTGGGAGAATTTCCTTTGTAAAGAAACTTCAGCAAGATTCTGCAAGATGATTCAGACATTTGTACAGACGTCAAAGTTACTTGTGTACATGAAGATTTTGCAAGATGATTCAGACATTTTGTACAGAGATCAGTCAAAGTTATCTGTGTACAGAAAGAAGTCTGAAGAAAATAGTCGTGTGGGTTAAAATCTTCTTTGCAATGCATCACTTGTTTCGCCAAATTCATAGCTACCTCTTTGAAAATCTTTCAGCTTGGCACTTAGCTTGCGTACCTTCTATAATCAGTTGAACAGTTTCCTCGACGCAAAGTATTGCATGCTCCTTGTATATTAAGTGAAGCACAGCCTGCTGTTTCCCATATATCCCTGTTATTTCGTCGGAATGCTGAAACATGCATCGCACTCCCTATTAAATGTTGACCAGACGAAGACCACTTGCACTCGTTTAGTACAGGGTGCGCCAAAAAAAGATCCCCCTAGGTTTTTTGCCAATATCTTGGCCAAAAGTACTGGGACATCCAGAAAACGGTGGGTGGCCTCCCTAAAAGTGGTATAACTTTTGTTCTGTTTGAAATATTTGGATGAAATCTGGCCATCATGTGTAAATATGAATTGTCTTTAAGACTGTAAAAATTTCATTTCGAAATTCCTACTTTTGGCCAAAATATTGACAAAAAACCTAGGGGGGGATATTTTTTGGCGCATCCTGTATGTTGAGCATACGACCTTGTGTGTCAGACGACCTTGACCTTCTGTGTCGTGTCATTCAAACGTATTTGCCAACTGTTTCAGAACTTTGCAAGCAGCAGTTTTGATGTGGTTCGTATCAGGTCCTCTCTTCCTTCCGTAGTCATTCGTAGGCTGCTTCATTTGGACTGGCTTCCAGCTCACATTTTCTCCACCTCTGTGTTATTACACCTGGGAAAGCATCTAGAATTTTATGCTGGCTTCTGGCAAATTAGGGCTGTTGACTTATGTAAATTTTGACTGGTTTGCCCTACGGAAAAGCTCCATGTAGATGAAACGCTCTGCCAGCTTTCGTTAGCTCAATTTTGAAAGTAGTTTTGAAGTTTTTGGCTGGCTTCTAGTTAGTTAAATTCAAAATAGTTTAAGATATGCTTGCTTTTTTGTAACCGTTAGCTGTAAATATATTTTGAATTCTGACTATTCCATAGCTTTTGTTAATGTATATGCCCTGTTTTCACGAACTAGGACACACTGCTGCACAAGGTAAATTAGATTATAATCTTTTACTGACTGGTTAACTGGTTTACTTCGTTGGAAATAATTTCACCATAATTTTCCGTTAAAAATTTGCTGCTTTCTCCTTTGTCTGTTTTTGTTTGCGGCCGCCGTTTTTACCGATTATTTTTTTACTGCCTACGATCTGAGGATTTCTTTTTCGTTTGCTTCTCTCATATACAGCCAGTGGTCGTCATGGTTTTCTTTAGTTTGCTGCTGAAAACGAAAATTTCGAGTGGACTATCGCTTGTATTTAGTGAACTGTTTCTTAAATTTGGTGCAATACTAAAATAAAAACTAACAGTGATAGTGATAACTGTTCCAACGTATCTCGCTGATGATACAACACTTTAACGCTGTTTCCTTTGGGGGGCACTTTCGCCAATCAGGAAACAGATAAATAGTGCCTTTCCAGACATTAATAAAAGTAATAACAATAGTAATAATAATAATAATACTAGGAACGGCAACAGTAATGATATTAATAGAAATAGTACCTTTGGAGTTTCATACGTTTGGTTCAAAATATGTTAGAAATATCTCAAGTCATGATTTATAATCGTTTAAATAGTTATGCATCGTTCACTGTTCATTTCTATGCTATAGTGATTGTAATAAGAATTAATTATGATGATAGTAATATTATGACATTATAGTACTGGCTGCACAATGCACATGGTTGTAATAATAAGCAAAATGTGGTCAGCCTTGAGACACGTTCGGCGGTTCACGTGTATGTCTATCGTGCTTTGACTGTCTCTATTTTCCAGATTATTTTTTTAAAGTCGTTCCAATACTGTTGCTTTCATATCATTTTTGCTTCTGTTAAACTATTTACTCGGATTATCAGAAGCACAGCTCTCGGCCATCTGCAACAAGTCTTTTCTTCTTAATTAGATTTTTCTCTTAACCACGTGGTCGCTGATTAAACAGGTCATTAGTGTGGAAAACAGTAAAATATTTAATCTAATAACTTCTGTTGAGCCCTTATCGTAAAGCGCAAGGCATCACTCACCAGTCATGTCAGGTGACGCCACATTTCGTGTCATATCCAGTCAGATATCATAAAGGTGTGCTTATGACAGGGACCATTAGCCCTGTTCTAATGTATGAAAAGACCACCAGCAGTTCTCTAGTGGTTTGAGCAGTTAGAGTCATAATGTTAATACATCAAATGCAACATAATGCACTGTGTGTGTGTCTCTGTCTCTGTGTGTGTCTGTGTATTTGTCTGCATTTGTGTGCTTGTGTGTGTGCGTGTGTGTCTGCGTGTGTGCATGCGTGTTCTGTGTTCCTTTCATAAGCTCTGCACTTGTGTGCTGACTGTAATGTAAGCAAGCACCTGCATTTTTGGCAGTTTTACTAGGTTTACGTAATAGATTCAAATGATGCTTTACGCGTTATAATAATGACGAAGCCCAGTGTGCAAACAAAGGGCGATACTTTGGTTGCTTAGTAGTAGTAAGCAATAGAGTAGTGCTCAGTCTCGTTATCTAGACCTATGATGCAACCATGAGTGGAAGGGGATAAGGCATCATTTTCTCTTATCCTCTACATTCAACCCTTTGAACCCGATGGGCCGGTTTTCCGGCCCGTTATCCATAGAGTTACGGGAGCTCCGGGTTCAAAGGGTTAAAAGTAGGTATGATTATGTATTCTGTCTTTAGCTGAGCTGGCTAGCAGACACAAATGTAGCCAAAATGTGGAAGCAATAATGATGATAATAATATTAATGACTAATTACAAATCGACTATTAGGGCCATTCTGGACTGTTTTTAAAAAATATATATTAATGGTAATAATATTAGTGATGATAATAATATTAATAATATTAATATTAACAATGATGATAATAATGATAACACTATTAATAATAATGATGATGATGATAGTAATAATGATAACATTGATAATAGTAATTATGGTAATAATGATGATAATAATGATAATAATATTAATATTAACAATGATGGTAATAATTATAATAATATTAATAATAATGATGATGATAATAGTAATAATGATAAGGATAATAGTAATGGTAACAATGATTATAATAATTGACCTTGTCTGTCCTTGGTATGTATTTAGTGCAGAGCTATCTTTACATAAATAGCTAGTTCTTTTGCTATCGGTACTTATATGCTTTGCTTTTTAATCTCAAATCCATTCCTCGCCCCATCGTTGTGTTGAACTCGCATCGTGCAGCCCCATTCATCGTCATAAAAATGTATTTGATCCTCTTTACCCTACATGACTTGACTAACCCTCCCTTTGACCACCTACCCATCTCTAAATTTGATGTGGTTGCACTTAATTCCCATTTTGCTTAGCCCTTCCGACACGTGCATTCCCAAGTAGCCCCTTACTCTCCATTTGGCTCTGGCTGACCACTGCTTTTTTATTGACCGACCAGTGACCAGCCATCTGTTCCCAAACCCTTGTCAGCATCCTCTGGGTTGCATGAATGCGGCTTCAGAAGGTGATGACTCTAACTTGGTTTGCTTTCTCTCTGCTGCCGTTGGCTTTCTGTCTCGTTAGGATTCGATTTTGAACAGTTTTCATGTTTGTTAAATAATGCGTAAAATGCTATGAAAAATCTTGAGTAACGCCTGTTAATCTCTGAAATGATCTTGAAACAAAAGGAAACGTAAAAAATATTTTTGAGTGCTTCTATTTATTGCTGTGCTCTTCGTCATCGAACTGTTACGATTCAGAGGCGCTTTTTAGTAGTGTTTGCTTTTCTATTGAGACTCACTGTTAGTAATTAAGTAATCATTGTTGCTCTTCATTGTTATCATTATTATTATTAACAATTTATAGTGGTCATACTTCTGCTTTGTTTTGGATTGGTTACCTTGCACTGTTATTTAAGACAACTTCCTGTGCACAGCATAATTTCAAAGCTTAGACATAATTATTGTTTGTTTATTTAAGCTACATCAAGAGGCCAATCAGCCTGAATCAGACATTATGGATCTTGACCAGAAAGTTATAAGGATGCAATGGGAACAGCTCAAAAATTTTCCAGTAGCTATTTTCAAGCAGATGGCAAATGCCTGAATTAATTAATTGCCAGTGATTGATATCCTATGATTGATATTCTAATAGCAGTTCAATAGAAATGACAATGACCTTTGTAGTGGAAAAGGTCCTATGACATTGACCTTTGTAGTGGGAAATGTCCTATGACAATGACCTTTGTAGTGGAAAATGTCCTATGACAATGACCTTTGTAGTGGAAAATGTCCTATGACAATGACCTTTGTAGTGGAAAATGTCCTATGACAATGACCTTTGTAGTGGCAGATGTCCTACGTTGTTCCTCTAGGAAACCATAAAGCCAAGTCAATGTTTTCTTTCTGCCCTACTTATCAGAAACTATTATAGAACTCCTCTCTACTTAGAGCATTTTTGAGTAGATTTTTTAGATGTGCCATATAAATTGATTGAATGATTGAATCCAAAGTCTAGTTACATGCCTCTGTCATTTAAGTCCAATTTAATCAAAAACTGTATTTATGTAGCATTAATGCTATTCGATCATAATTTGTATTGTCAGGCTGGGAGCACCTCTACTGATCTTCTTTAAAAGGTGCTATATAAATGTTGTACAATTGCACTTGTGATGCATGTTCCTTGCACTAAATTTATCTCATGACACATTGACCATTGCAGTGAAATGTTGCTGTATTTCTTAGTGGGAAGGAAGGCATCAATTGTTAGGCATCAATTGTTTAAGGCGATACATTGTTCTCTTTGTGGCCAGGTTGTGTTCGATCAACAGTCGCCAGCAGGAACTCTGGAGCGAGCGTCGAGTATTACTCCGGGTACGAGCAGCGATGAGACGTCTACGATCGATGGGGGAATTACGGGTAAGAGGGGGGAATTACGGGTAAGGGGAATGGGGAATTACGGGTAAGAGGGGGGAATTACGGGTAAGGGGAATGGGGAATTACGGGTAAGAGGGGGGAATTACGGGTAAGGGGATGGGGAATTACGGGTAAGAGGGGGAATTACGGGTAAGGGGGATGGGGAATTACGGGTAAGAGGGAACTTGGCAATTAACGACCTTGACCTGGCTCTTCCTATTGGCGGCTTGTGATGATATGAATATGAATATTAATGAGGCTTGACCTTGATTGGCCTAGATCCTGTAGTCTCTATGAAATAAATGACTCGTTGTGGGTGGGGCTAATGATCTTGATCTAGATTGAACGCTTCCTATTGGTCGATTTTACCTTTGTGTTCCTGATTTTACCTGAAGTGTTCCTGATTTTACCTGAAGTGTTTCTGATTTTACCTGAAGTGTTCCTGATTTTACCTGAAGTGTTTCTGATTTTACCTGAAGTGTTCCTGATTTTACCTGAAGTGTTTCTGATTTTACCTGAAGTGTTCCTGATTTTACCTGAAGTGTTTCTGATTTTACCTGAACTCACCTGTGTTTCTGATGTGCTGCAGGTGAGATGCAGATCGAAGACAATGGAAGCGTCGAGCGTCAGATCCAATCCGTCTTCGACTTCCTTGAGGAGCCAGACTCGGGGTGCGAGTACTGGGGGGTCAACCCAAGACACTCGCACAGTCTCGACGATGAGGAGGAGCCGTGCAATCAGGAGGAGCACAAGGAGAGCTCTGATGATGAGGTACTCACGACTTATCAACTCATCTTCAGACAATAGACATTGTCTGTCCTGTGGCACTGAATTCTGGCATATATATTTGTTTCTCACTTTATCAACATTCTTTTAGATAATCATATGTGCGGTGCTTGAAATGGGCTATTTATTTAAATGTTGAAAGATTCTTGCATGCATGTATGGGTTTGTGTGTGAATATTATTTATATAATTGAGGTCACACCACTGTGTTCCTTTCTCGCTTAAAAACTGCCTTATTTAGCCGCTGTTGGACTGGGAGCGCTTCTGAGTAGCTTACCTTGAAGGTGTGCTATATAGAAAGTCTTAAATCTGGAATGGGCTCCCTGTGGAACTACGTCTAATGCCTAGAGCCTTTGAGACTACATTCTACTCTGCTCTTAAGACTGTTCTCTTTAGGCGTGGTTGGGTCGGGAGCGCTTCTGAGTAGATACTCTTGAAGAGGCGCTATATAAATGTCTGAAATGAGTGAATGAATGAATAAATTAATTAACTAATAATAAATAATAATAATGTAGTGCATTTTTATGAGCTGCAGTAAGAGGGAAGCGAACATAAGCCGTGTCCAATGGAGACCTACGTCTGTTTTCCCATCTGGAGAGAAGAGGTTGAGGAATGCTGCTGAGGAGCTACTGGGGTTTTGATGAACTGGGTTAACTTAGTTTTAAACTGTTGCTCATCTTCTGTGCTAACGATGGTTGTTGTGTGCGTTTTCAGATGCAGAGCACGAGTCCAGTGGAAGAGCTGCACCCTGAGCTGCCATCGGGACCAAACTTACCCCACAGAAGTCACTTACCACTTGACACGACGAGCACCAAGAACTCCATCTGTGGATCCAAGTATGTGTGATCACTGATTTTATTAGCTTTTTTTCGGCTTAGTTCAAATGCCCTAAGCCAGTGGTTCCCAACCTTTTTTGACTGCCGGACCACTTTTTCTAAGTTGGAGGACACGAGGGTCACTTTTTCTTAGTTTAAGGACATTAGGGGGCCACAAGGCTAAAAATTTAATTAACTATTTAAGCGTATAAAATTGTTATAATGGAATCAAAATAGAATGTTTGATGCGATTTATTAACGTCCAGATAAAATAATTTGTAATAGAAAAGAATTATATATTCTCATGTCCAAATTGTCAGTTTTTACATATATTTTTCTTAATTCATGGATATGCTGCGGGCCATTTTTGTAGGCCAGGGGCCACTTTTGGCCCGCAGGCCACGGGTTGGGAACTGCTGCCCTAAGCTCTGTTTATTTCTTTCATTGGTATTTTTTATAGTTTATAATTTTTTACACACATTCAGATCTGCTGAATAGATGCATATTATAGCGGCTTTAAGGGCTTTAATTAAAAGTATTTCCTTGTGTTAATTCGTACACTGTAGTGAGTGTAGTGCAGTTCTTAACTCTTTATGTAAAGACTCCAGTAGTTTGGACATGCAGAGAGAGAAAGCCAATTTTGCAAATCGCAAACAATGCACTGCATATGAGTCTCGAAGGATAGAGTTAAGCAACAATGGCACAATGGCAGATGCAGACTACACTGGATGTAACCGAGGATAAAACATTATTTGGACTAACACTAATAGGAGCAAATGACTGAGGAGGACAATGAAGATTATTTATTTTTAAACATCATCGCAGAATGGCTGGTGTCAGGAACTGATGATGGTGGTGGTGGTGGTGGTGGTGGTGGTGGCGGTGGTGGTGGTGGTGGTGGTGGTGGTGGTGGTGGTGATGGTGATGGTGATGGTGATGGTGACGACGATGATGATGATATTTCATGTGGAATAAAATCTCGAAGAATTGCTTTAAAAAAATTGGTTTGAAGAGTGTGAAACAGTTTGTTGGTATTCTTCAAAATTGTGATTAGGTTGTAGATCAGAGTATATTTATTTATCTGCACGTTTCCCTGCAGAAGCGTTCCACAGAAAACATAAGATTAGGTCCAGGTAAGTAAGTAAGTAAGTAAGTATATTCTTTGTTTGACTAGCCGACAAAGATGCGCTCTGGTTCACATTCACATTCACATACATACATAATTAGGCGATTTAATACGAAAGCATCCTTGCAGCGGTGTTTGTGCTTTATACACTGTTTCCAGCCAGAGCATACACAGCACGTGCATCGACATTGACACGATGGTTGTCGACATATGCGAGTACAGTCCAAGCACCGTTTCCCCTTCGTCCTTCATCACCGCCGTTCCCTTCCTCCAGGAAGACGTTGTGCAGGCGTGGCGCACACACGTCAACCACATCATCGCCGAGTTCAACAGCACAAGTTCCGTCAACACGTTCATCCTCTTCTACCGGCTTTTCAATGTACGCACAAGATTCTACTTCGTAAAATGTTCAGCCTCTTCCGTGTGATACATAGTTGTGCCAGTCCCAAGCCTGGATAAAGGAAGAGGGTGACATGGTTGTGGTATGGCGTTGTTGAGCATCGACTAACTGAGCAGCCAGGGTATGTGTCGGCATGCTAGGTCGGCATGATGTCTGTTTCGGGTGAAATCTGTATTCTCAGGGTCATTCCTTCAGGTTCATGACATCTTACTGCATTCAGTATTTATTGTGTATTGTTCTTATTGAAAAACAAATCTTTCTTATGTTATTTTCCAGTTGACACTGGTATTCACCGTCATGTATACACCATGATATAACACCTCGGATGATGCAAAAATTGTCCGGAGACGGGGAAAAAATGATAATATCTGTGGACTATAATTGCAGAAACGCTGTGGCATTATGTAAGAATACTGAGCTTAGCATACATCAGTTTGCATATCACAGAACTTTTCTGGATGAGGTGAAATTCGGTTTTCGTTGCAGGAAACGAAGTCCGGGCTTTGTTCTCTGGCGCTCGAGATTTACTCGTATCTGAAAATGGATTCACTCAAGGATCTCACCTTGCAGCTCTGTATCCTTCGACTGACGGAGATATGCCTTTATCTTAAAGACATGCTTTAGCGAAGGATGGGTGGATGGAGTGGTTGGGTGGGTTGGGTGGGTTGGTTGGTTTGGGTGAATGGATGGATGGATGATTGGATGGAGGGAGGGAGGGAGGAGGGATTGATGGATGTATGGATGCTGAACTAAATGATAATTAAAGTTTTGCCACCATGTTATATATATATATTATTTATATGTGTGTGTGTAATGTGTATTATATATAATTATATGTATTTTTAATTTGCATCTTGTGACTTTGATGATGTTCTCTTTTTATTCTGCTGATAATAATTGTAGTAGTAGTCATGAATTTATAATGCTTACACTGAATTACCTATTTATTTCTGGAACACCGATACATGTATATATTTAAATGGTTCTTTTGAGATGACTTTTTGCTAACGGACATTCGTCCAGTTTGTGTTCACAAATGCCCTACATTTCAGCTAACGAAAGGGAAATGGTATAACTTAAATCTCAAGGATTCATTTCATCACTTCTGTAGAACTTATTGAATGCAGTCACTATTTGTACTCGACTCTACAGTTGCACGTACTTTTCCTTGTCTTGCTGGAAGAAATTTCTGTATATTAATAAACAGTTTAACTGTGAAATGATTTCTAAGCTGCTACGTAAACGTCATGTTGTTTACTTCAATTGGCTTTACTATTGCTGTAATTTGTCGACACTTTATTGTTGGATTTCTTAATGACGTATCGTAGCTTTACTGGAAAC
The DNA here is from genome assembly GCA_949752735.1 of Lumbricus terrestris. Taxonomy (NCBI): domain Eukaryota; kingdom Metazoa; phylum Annelida; class Clitellata; order Crassiclitellata; family Lumbricidae; genus Lumbricus; species Lumbricus terrestris. The sequence goes on from OX457042.1 coordinate 32,345,126, forward strand.
GATGATGAATGAATTGGAGTGTCCTCTTGTCTTTGCTGATGCCGATGCAGTAAGTTAAGCTATCTATTTGTTTGTTTATTTAATTGTTTGTTCCACTATACATCTGGATAATACGTCGCACAAAGTCTGCACTTCCCCGTGCCTTGTCAGAGACCGTATCTCCCCGCTGTCTTGTCTCTCTTCCCGCACCAATATGCCAATTCGGTCTTGCCAGTTTCTCAGATCTTGAATTCAATGCTTCTTGATGCATCTAAATCCAAGAATGGTTCACTTCCTAGCTTCTCATCCTACAAGTCAGCAGCATTTTACTCGTGTAGAATGATTATAGAGGGTTAGGCTGGCCCGTTTGGTCTATAAAATCCGTACCAGATGAGGCAGCCTTCCCCACATGCGTTCCTTCAACCATCAATCTCACCTTCAACCAATAATCTCGCCGTACATTTGTCTGTCTGTCATCTTACGTTCTTTTGGTTTAACCTCTCGCTGTGCAGAACTGTCGTGAACTTTCTTCCATTGTTGCTTCCACAAGGACTTGGACTTATTGTGTTGTCTTGTATGTGACCATATATAAAGCCCTTCTCTCAGCAAAAGCTTTTCAGAAGTGCTCCCAGTGCGATCAACTCCGAGAGAAAAGTTGAGGTGAGAGAAAAAAGATGAGGGATGACTAGCAGGGAGATTGGTCCTGCCTTCCTCTCTCCCTCCTTCACCCTCCCACCCAACCAACCATGATGGGAGAGGGCGCCTGAGGAGGAGATGTATGGAGGAGATACACGAGGCGATGGGAATGAACCTTGTGGAGCTGAGGGAGGCAACGAGAGTTCGGGACTCATGGAGGTTAATAACTATGACAGTCACTAGGATTCATCGAATCGATGGCACAAGGTGACCTGACTAACTGCACCCGCGACTAAAATTTCGAGTGTAACTTGATGCTTTTGAAAATTTCATAATAACAATAATAATAATTAATAGGAGATACACGAGGCGAGAGGATTTCAATTTGCATACAGCGTTTTTATACCGTAGCTTTTAGGGGTACTTTTGCACCACTCCCCGGGACGAGAACAAAGCATTCTGAGCTTGAACACTTTTTTCAGTCTGGTTTTAATCTTGTTTGGTCATTTAATAAATGATTGTGTTATTATAATAATAATGATAATTGTGACGATGATAACAATGAAACCCTTTGTGTTTTTTTCTTTGTAATCACTTTGTCATGTTATTATTCTGCAGATGGTGACGAGTAAGCTGAACGAACGTCATCGGTTTCTTCTGCTTGAAATCAACGAGTGCTATGAGACGTACGTCATGCGACACGATCAGGCGATTGATTCGCTCGAACAGATCCGATCCGTCAGCAAACTCACGTCGCCTGGCAATAGTCCGAATGAAACATCAAGCATTGAACGGGTATGTGTAAATAAATAAGTTTCTTTGGATGAATGAATGATCTTGGAGTGGCGTGTGTCTCGGACAAGCTACAAGAGGCCAGGTTGAGATGGTACGGTCATGTGATGAGAAGAGAGGAAGACAGCTGCCTTAAAAGAATCATGAAGGCAGATGTCTATTGACGACGCAGTCGGGGACGACAAAAGAAGAGATGGGAGGATGCGATACGGGAGGACATGAAACATCTCAAACTGAAAAATGAAGACACCAAAGACAGAGGAAAGTGGAAGAGGAGGATCCGAGTGGCTGACCCCTCCGTAGAGAGGGATTAATTCAAGCCTGAAGGAAAAGAAGAAAGAAGAAGAAGATGAATGAATGATCTCTTATGTGTTGAGTGTATAATAGGAAAGTATGTATGTATGTGCATTTGTTATTTATTTATTTATTTATTTCAGAAATTTATATAGCTCCTCTTCAAGGTAGGCTACTCAGAAGTGTTCTCGGCCCAACCACGGCTAAATAAAACAGTTTTTAGGTTCTTAAGGAACAGAGTGGAGTGACCCCTGCAAATTAAGCACAGTGTAACAGGGAGACCATTCCAAGTTGTAGGACCAGCAACAGAGAATGAACGGCGTTATAACGCCCTTTCAAGGTTTTGCTGCTCAGAAGCGCTCCCGACTATGGCGCGGACATTGAATCAGAGTTTTACGCCGAAGCGCATGAGCAATTGCGAGTGAAGGACTTGCCCAAGGTCCCTACACAGCGCCTTGAGGTGGAGTCGAACCTGCAACCCACTGGCTGCAAGGCAACGAACATACCCACTATACCACCGCGCCCCACAAAATATGATAGCGGAATATTGTATTGTATTGCATGGTATTGTATTGGTGGTGTAGGGGTATGTTCAGTGCCTTGTAGCCGGAAGGTACAGGTTTGAATCCACCTCATGTCGCCGCATAGGGACCCGGGGCAAGTCATTCGCTCGCTATTGCTCATGTGCTGCGGCTGTTGGTTCCCTGTTTGTATAAATATTATGACTATCGTTTAGTATGTTACTGTATGTATGGCCATCTTTTTTAACAGTATCCTAATGATAATTCAAAGTTGTCCTGTGGTGACGGCTTAAGAAATACTTGTTCAACGTATCTTAAATCTCCATCTGTTCATAATTATCGGGTTGCCACGCTTGAGTGGTTTTGAGAGATTCCCATAAGAAGTCTTTTATCATTTATCATTTTATTTAGATATGTGGGGCTGAGGGAGACAGTCCTGTTTTGATGATATTTAACTGTGGCTGTTGTTTGTTTGATGCACAGAGGCTGCACCTGGTGGCTAGTCTGTATCGCCTGCACTACCAGCTGCTTCAGCTTTTTGACAGCTTCTCAAAGCTCGTCAACATGTTCGTGAAGTCGGCAAAGTCGTCCGAGGTCTTGTTTCATCGTAATTACTTTCTTAGTCTTTAAACTTGCGCTTCTAACTGATCGATTTACTCAGTCATTAAAGAATTTATATAGCATCTCTTCAAAAGGACTACTCAGAAGCGCTCCCGACTCAAGCACGACAAAAAGTACTGCTTTGAGTTGAGTAAAACATGCTTCAATAAGAGCCCCAGGAAGCAAACGAAGCTCATGTGAGAGCTCATTCCAAACCACTACGTAGTTGCAGTTCATGTGAATGGAACCAAGGGCCCTCCCTCCCCTTCTATAATAAGCGCATGTATATAATCCACAGAATTAATCAAAATGGTCAAATATTGAAGAAACACATACGGTAGTTATTATTCGTTCATTCATCTCGAAAATTTATATAGCGCCCCTTCAAGAAGCCTACGCAGAGGCGCTCCTTGTCCTAAATCGTTTATGTCATTCTGACGATGAAGGTTTCCTCCTCATCATGCTGTCTACTGGAGGGCGGGGGATTCTGCGGTTATTTATTGACGTCTGAACTCTGTTGTTTTTCTTCTCGCAGCACGTTGTCGATATGACGCACGAACTCAACGCAATGCGAGTGGAGTTGGTGCAGGTGAATGCAGATGAGCAAGAGAGTGAGCATTTCCTCGACACTCATAATTCCGGATTGCTCTCAACCGCTGAACTCGAGCACGCCGTCGTCAGCTGCTTGGCCGCTCATCAGTTTTCAAAGGCTCTGCTGCACGCCAAACAGTACAGGTATAGTTGCCCTTTGAAGAATCTATATACGATTTTTTTTCTTTATCTGTATACGTCAAAAAACGGTGGGTGGACTCACTAAAAGTGGCATAACTTTTGTTCTGTTTGAAATATTTTGATGAAATCTGGTCATCATGTGTAAATATGAATTGCCTATAGGCCTGTAAAATTTCATTTCGAAATTCCTACTTTTGGTCAAGATATTGGCACAAAACCGTAGGGGGGTCTTTTTTTGCCCAACCTGTATGTATGAAATCAAAGCAAACCCTACTTTATAGTTGCTTTTACATGGGACGTTTCTGCAGCATGTAATCAATATTTTGTTGTATGGACTCAGGCTGTGAGATGTAGAACGGTGTTTTTAAATTTTAATGTTAAATTTGATGCTAGGTTTAAATTCCTTTCGACTTGAAAGCTGTTTCCTGAAGTGCCAGTGACGATAGAGTTACATGCTAACGTTTTAAGGTTTGCAGTTGATGTTTGCGTTAAGTAGGTCACTGTCAGGTGCTTTTAATAAACCCTCCTAAATGTTGCACATGTATAAAGAGTCTTACTTGCTGAACAAAGTCTGCTCTCAGTCCCTTTTGCTCGTACTTCCACTATGCAGAACCATGCTTTTTTGGTGGTAGGACCCTCAACCTGGAATGGTCTTCCTCTGACCCTCCGCTCTCTTTGTAAAAATCCTTCTCAGGCTTTCCTCTCTCATCTTAAGACAGTTTTATTTGGGTGCGCTGAGGTTGGGAGCGTCTCTGAGTAGTCCCCTTGAAGAGGCGCTATATAAATGCATATAATGAATGTATTTGCCTTTCTCTTCCATTGATTTGCGTTCCTGCTAGCTAAACAGGCAACCTGTAAACTGTATCCTGTCACCAGTTGCTGTCAATCTTATTTAATCTGACATCTATAATAGCGCCATTCAGTGTACTCTCTACAACATCAGTTGATGGTAGCTTGTCCGGAAAGTTAGGTAGCTCAGCCCACTATGCCTTTAGATTGGCTTATGACTGCAACCACAAATAGGAAGGTTATTTAATGAAGGTGTCCTTCGCTCTCTACTTGTGGTCCATCCCACTGGGTTCTACCAGTCTCTCAAGTCTTTTTTCTTTGTTCGTGGTTGGGCTGGGAGCGCCTCTGAGTAGTTTCTTGAAGGGGCGTTATATATAAATGCTCTGAATGAATGAATGAATGAATGAATGAATGAATGAATGAATGAATGTTGTTGGACTTACTTGTGTAGCCATGATTGCATGAAAGTCTTTCAAAACCCTGAAAGTTTGAGGAATTTCTACTAGAGTGAAAATCCTTCAAGCTTGACTGAGTGTGTTTGAATAATTTCTGTGGAGGTTGAATGGTTGATGTATGTTGCCTGTATGCTTACTGAGTCTACTTGCGTCTAATCGTAATTCTTTTTTTTTGCAGTCGAGTGCTTCATCATGAGCTCGGTGTAACGCAGCCTTTTGGTGATCTAGAGACAGTTCTGTATCTCTACAGCAAACACCTGACAGAGTCGAAGAATGGTGAGTGCTGTGCTGCTGCTATAGATGCTCTTCTAGATGTTGCTGTAAAAGTTTCATTGTTAATAATTGTCTGAGATAAACTCGCAAGGCCGACTCTTCGTTTGTCTCCATGCGCGTCTGCCAGACCATGCTTCAAGTGCTGTGCTCTGTAAAGCAGTCTTGACATTGCTGCGCTAGTTGAACGGCACCATGTAGCTTGCATTTTTCACATGGCATTAAATGCCAATGCTTCTTGTCTGCAATAGGACAATGGCGACCCAACTAGCAGACATTATTAGACCAGACTTTGTTATTTCAGGTTAACGTGGCCACTGTACACATCAATCTGAAATGGTTGGCATCATTCCCTCAGCCTGGAATGGCCTACCCTTGATGATCCGCTTCCTTTTCTAGAACTCCTTTTCAGTCATTCCCCTTTCATCTGAAGACGGTTTTATTCGACCGCGCTGGCGTTGAGAGCGCCTCTGAGTAGTTTCCTTGAAGAGTTAGGGCTCTACAAATTTGTTTAATGAATGAATAATCAACGTACATAAATACTACACAAAAACATACACACTTGATTCAATTCTAAAATCCCACGTAATAAACTTCTGTGTGTTGAATTGTGGTTGTCAAGGATACCTGGCAGTGTGCCAGCAGAGTACGGATCTGAGCCAGATCTACAACCACCTGATGGAGATCAAGGTCCACGTCTCAGTCGCTCTCGAATCCCTGCGCCGTCACCACGCCCGATCCCCCGACGACCCCACTTCGATCGCCATCAAACATTCGGACTCGAGCACGCTGTAGTTGGGGAGCTTTGTCACGACGACATCTCATCTGGAAGTAGATGGATAAATAAGAAATGGAGTGAATGGAGTGGATGGACTGTTGTCCTGTGCTTGACGTGACGATTCTGTTGCCATTTCATTGGCCTGCTGTCTCAACCTTCTTCTTATATTGCACAATTCGTAGATTATGTTACGAATCTTCAACTCCTTTACCGGTTGCTGCAATATTCCACGGACTCCTTCTTTTGAGTTCATCCAGTCGCCAGTTCTCGACTTTTTTAACCACTTTAGTAGATTTCTTTGCAAATTCTCTAGAAACTTTCTTGCCACTTCCATTGGGTTTCCTTTCCATGATGTTCGGGATTCTTTTACTGGTTTATCAGCACCTGATGTGTTTAGGAGTGCATAGTTTTTGCATGGAATTTCATAGCGTAGGATTCTTTCTAATGAAGTGAACTTAGTAGTGGATTTTTGATCATGTTCTGGTGTGTTCCACCTTTTTCCAGGTGGATTTTATCCAGATTTTTCACCGCGTAGGACATCCTGCGAGGTGACATGACGCATGAGGTTATGTTGGTGGCGTAGGCACGGCTTTTCCAGATAAATGATGCTTGGTCTTCGGCGGAATCTAAAATCTGCCGCGTCTTACGTCGACTAATTCTGTGGTCCCATGTTGAGAAGTTTTTAATTTTACGACGTGTACAGCTGATGTAATTGTGTGACTTAAGGTTTTAGCGTGACTCTGTGGTTAGTTTACAACTGCTGCTGAGAAAATTTCAGTCTATTATTATCCGAGGGTTTCAACTTATTCTACGTTCGAGTAGTGCTGCTGAGGAGTTTTCCCCTTTTCATACGGTGGCGCAAAGTACTCTGATTTACGTTACATTTACATTCCTTGCCAAAAGGTTTGTTTGATGTGTTCTTGACTGAAATGCATGCGTGCCGACACATCCGCTATTTTAACTTAAAAGATTTTTTGGCTTCTATTTACAGAGATCGGTTTTGGCAGAATAATCATTTTTAGACGGCCAACCAAATTGCACATGCTGCTGGTTTTACGTGATAGCAAATAAAATGTTTTTTCGAAGGTTTGTTGCGACTTAAATAAATGGTGTTCAGAGGATTTAGGAAATTATTTGAATTAGGGTCTACAATACATGTATTTTTCTGTAATTTATCTGTAGTGTGGCATTTCCTGTGTTTAACACATTTATTTGTAACACTTTCTTTCTGTGCCAACATAATCAGCATACAGTTTTATGTAGCACTTTCGACAGGTCATTTTCGTGAGGGCAAGTTCATGGGTATTACATTACGTGGGACTCTGTGTGGGCTCTATTCAGGTTTTGTATTTGCTCCATGTGGGCATTCTTACAGGATTGATTGACCCTGTGCAAACATCTTGGTATATCAAACTTCTTGGGTAAATGTATGTATGTATGTGGATGTATGCATATAATGGACAATGGACATTTATAAAGCGCCTTACAATAACCTCATGAAGGTGCTTAGTAGCTTTATGTAATGCCTTACAATAACCTCACGAAGGTGCTTAGTAGCTTTATGTAATGCCTTACAATAACCTCATGAAGGTGCTTAGTAGCTTTATGTAGTGCCTTAGAATAACCTCACGGAAGTGCTTAGTAGCTTTATGTAGTGCCTTACAATAGCCTCACGAAGGTGCTTAGTAGCTTTATGTAGTGCCTTACAATAACCTCACAAAAGTGCTTTACTTAGCTTTATGTAGTGCCTTACAATAACCTCACGAAGGTGCTTAGTAGCTTTATGTAGTGCGTTACAATAGCCTCACGAAGGTGCTTAGTAGCTTTATGTAGTGCCTCGCAATAACCTCACGAAGGTGCTTAGTAGCTTTATGTAGTGCCTCACAATAACCTCACGAAGGTGCTTAGTAGCTTTATGTAGTGCCTTACAATAACCTCACGAAGGTGCTTAGTACTTTATGTAGTGCCTCACAATAACCTCACGAAGGTGCTTAGTAGCTTTATGTAGTGCCTCACAATAACCTCACGAAGGTGCTTAGTAGCTTTATGTAATGCCTTACAATAACCTCACGAAGGTGCTTAGTAGCTTTATGTAATGCCTTACAATAACCTCACAAAGGTGCTTAGTAGCTTTATGTAGTGCCTTACAATAACCTCACGGGGTGCTTAGTAGCTTTATGTAGTGCCTTACAATAGCCTCACGAAGGTGCTTAGTAGCTTTATGTAGTGCCTTACAATAACCTCACGAAAGTGCTTTACTTAGCTTTATGTAGTGCCTTACAATAACCTCACGAAGGTGCTTAGTAGCTTTATGTAGTGCCTCACAATAACCTCACGAAGGTGCTTAGTATCTTTATGTAGTGCCTTACAATAACCTCACGAAGGTGCTTAGTAGCTTTATGTAGTGCCTTACAATAACCTCACGAAGGTGCTTAGTAGCTTTATGTAGTGCCTTACAATAACCTCACGAAGGTGCTTTACTTAGCTTTATGTAGTGCCTTACAATAACCTCACGGAGGTGCTTAGTAGCTTTATGTAGTGCCTTACAATAACCTCACAAAAGTGCTTTACTTAGCTTTATGTAGTGCCTTACAATAACCTCACGAAGGTGCTTAGTAGCTTTATGTAGTGCGTTACAATAGCCTCACGAAGGTGCTTAGTAGCTTTATGTAGTGCCTCGCAATAACCTCACGAAGGTGCTTAGTAGCTTTATGTAGTGCCTCACAATAACCTCACGAAGGTGCTTAGTAGCTTTATGTAGTGCCTTACAATAACCTCACGAAGGTGCTTAGTACTTTATGTAGTGCCTCACAATAACCTCACGAAGGTGCTTAGTAGCTTTATGTAGTGCCTCACAATAACCTCGCGAAGGTGCTTAGTAGCTTTATGTAATGCCTTACAATAACCTCACGAAGGTGCTTAGTAGCTTTATGTATTGCCTTACAGTAACCTCACAAAGGTGCTTAGTAGCTTTATGTAGTGCCTTACAATAACCTCACGGGGGTGCTTAGTAGCTTTATGTAATGCCTTACAATAACCTCACGAAAGTGCTTTACTTAGCTTTATGTAGTGCCTTACAATAACCTCACGAAAGTGCTTTACTTAGCTTTATGTAGTGCCTTACAATAACCTCACGAAGGTGCTTAGTAGCTTTATGTAGTGCCTCACAATAACCTCACGAAGGTGCTTAGTATCTTTATGTAGTGCCTTACAATAACCTCACGAAGGTGCTTAGTAGCTTTATGTAGTGCCTTACAATAACCTCACGAAGGTGCTTAGTAGCTTTATGTAGTGCCTTACAATAACCTCACGATGGTGCTTGATGTAGCTCAGTTAAATTTTTCCAATGAATATATCAAGTGAGATCCTTTACCACCACGCTCGTCCATTTGAATGAAGTTGAACAGGTTCTAAGGTCCCTGTGCAAGCCCAGAGATTTTTATCTCTGAAATAAGCCCGCAGAACCAAGCTCTGCGATATGGTGTTCTCGAATTTTTAAGGTAAAATTCAGCAGAGACACAGGAATATTTGTCGAATTTTATTTGTAAACTATTCACAGATTTTCACTACAATTATTCACCTGATTATATTAAACAGACATCGGAATTGTTGGCCCAAATCATCATCAACTAAAGCTTCATCAACTAAAGCTTTGAACTTAAAACCTACAAAACAAGACGGCATGATTAAAAATGGAAACCATCACTCCAGGCTTGGAATCATCATCATAGACTTGACAACAATAGAACTGTAATTTAAAATATGGCTCTCGGTCACTGTCCTCGTCTGAAAAATATCAATATCGTTGTGCATATTGTCAATTATATAATTACTGAAAATAACACATTTCTACATCATCACATCAAAAACACTACCAAGAAAACGCAAAGACTTATAACGATGCATACGAAGATAAACTTCATGCTCCTGCAGTTTGACCAACAGTGCAGTTGGATTTTTCTTTCGTCGTACCTTTCAACCTCAGAAGGCACAGATACATCTACTTCAGGCCTTCAAGTAAAATGCAATTCCCAAACGGTTTTTTCTTCTTTATCAGTTCGTTACTTTACTCAAAATGTCGTCGATGCCATGGAAAGATCGGAGTGAACAAGGCCAGTGTCGTATAACGTGTCCTCCACCACCACAACACCGTTAATAAATGCAGTCAACATCTCAAAACTGCAGATCTAGTCACGAGTAAAAACGCCGCTGATTCTATTAATATATTTAAAAGAACCCGTTGACTTTCTTAACTACACGAGACGACAGACTCCCTGAGCTTGTCTGTCCACACTCTACACCGCTCTACACTGTTCCACTCTACACTGTTCCACTCTACGCTGTTCCACTCTCCATTGTTCCAGCCAAGGCCGTAGCTGGGGGGTGTTTTGGGTGTTTGAACACCCCCAAAATGGAAAATGGAAAAATAAAAGAATGCATTTACTAGCACATGATGTAAAAACCATGAAATAAAACCATGAAAACCCCCCGAAATGAAAAATGTAAAAAATTGAATGAATTGGTGACATTTTCTGAAGATTTCGGCCGAATGACTAAAAAAGGTTATCAGTTTTTTCGGACGGGAAAGTGAAGAAACACCCCCTGAAATCAAATCCTGGCTACGGCCTTGGTTCCAGCGCACTAACTTACACCATTTCCTTGGCCAGCTTCAGAATGAAACCACTGTCCACTCCTCCTCGTCTCTGCGACGGACTAAACATCGGACTGTTTAATCTCACTCAACTTCATGTCCGATGCTAGATTGTGATCGACGCTCGCAAACATGCGAGGCCTTCGGAGTTTCACGCCACCCGTCGACTGCGACGCCCTGTAAAGCGGGGGCTTGTCTGTACCGCCAACACCAGACGGTGTGGTTGGGGGCGAAAGCAGGACCATAGATTTTGGTCGCTGTCGAGGTTCGTGCACGTCTCTATGGCCCCCTGACGGGATCGTTGGCAGCTGACTGAGTGACATTCGAAAGACATCTGGTGTCGAACCAACCTCGCTCTGACTGAGACGCCAGACGAGCTCTTCGTTGTCCATCGAAAGACGTTTCTTCGCCTTCGATTCGCGATCGTACTTGCGCAGCAGAACATGATGCTTCTCGGCCAGCTCTCTGAAAGCAGACGAAGCAACAAATATTGCAGAGTGTAATTTTGTGCAAATCATACTACTATGCATGATCATCTTTCTCTCATCTCAAATAATGTAGTTGAGGGTCGCTTGCACAAGGAGTGATTCTGAAACACTCTTGCTGAGATTGGTAATATATAATTCTATCTGATGAATTTATATAGCACCCTTCAAGAGGCCCATAGAGTGCCAACGTAATCTTTTTTGCTCCCAAAAACAATCGTTAATGTACCGGTATAAAAATAAGAGTAAAATCTGTTTGAAAAGTCTTGATAAATCAAACAGTTAAAGGAAACCAAAGCCAGACTATAGCGGGCAAGTATCTGAAAAAGGAGATCTTGAAGATCTTGAAGTTGACAACTAAATTAAAAACTAAAGAACCAAACAGAACACACAGAACTCGAAAGTTAATTCCAAAGCTTTGGACGAGTCGGAGAGAACAAGAAGGCAGACCATTTGGTAAGCATAGCGTGAAATTCGGTAAGCAAGAATATCCCTTGTTAGACTACCAGCAAATGCGCAACAGTTTAAGAACGATATACAAAATGATAGCAACAAATTAAGCAAAGTTTTTGATAGCATTCACTTAACAAGTTTTCTTGGCATAGGTATCAACTCAATACAGGGCAAGCTCATGTGGCCTGTAAGAGGTGACCTTATAGGAAGGTCGGAGTTGTGAAAGATGTGACTTGGGTTTGAAAGAACAAGAATGAACATTACTTTTCATAATCAACTTTAATGTTGATGATCGCCTCAAGATTTTCTATCTTCTGCTGTAATTTGTTGATAGTCTCACGAGCGACTGGAATCTCTTCCAGCTGTCACACAATTAACAACAAAATGTTCGTTACATTACATAATCATCATCATCATCAAGTTACCATAAGAACCGCTGTGCACATTTGCTGCATGACGAAAACGTTGCAAGAGATTTGGTTATCACTCCTTCTACCGGATATCATGACTGGGGCAAAGGCTGTAGCTATGGGGGCGTTTTGGGTGTTTGAATACCCCCAAAATGGAAAAATAAAAAAATAATAGAATGCATTTACTAGCACATGATGTAAAAACCATGAACTAAAAACCATGAAAACATCCCCGAAATGAAAAATGTGAATAAATAGAATGAATTGGTTAAATTTTTCTGAATATTTCGGTCGGATGACAAAAAAGGTCATCAGTTTTCTCGGATGGGAAACTGAAGAAACACCCCGAAATCAAATCCTGGCTACGGCCTTGACTGGGGCAAATATAGTATTTGAAAACATTGAAACTTGACAGTTACATAATTTTTTCTAACGTCCCGTTCCAACTACTGTACCGAACACATCACAATTGCCAACCTGTTCAGTCATTGAGTTTTCTAGACGAAATAATAACATCTTTTATCCGGTTGCAGAATGTTGTTCCCAGCACCATAGAAAAACCTGTATGTTTACACGTTTTATCACTGATTGATAAGCATAGACATCTGAAAAAGGTGCTATAAAAAATACTCTGAATGAATGAATCGTGGCAGTTCATGGTTTAACCATCAGAAACCTCTTTCCAGCTGTCATCGCACCTGCTTTTCCATTTCCCGTTTGTTCTGACGCAGCTGCGCCAGCTCCTGGTTGCGTAGGTCCATTACCACTCGCAGGCTTTCCACTTCCTGCTCCAGGTAACGGTAAGGCAGCAGGGCGTTCTGGATCTTTATCTCCGACTCCTGCTGGTAGGTGGTGCTGTACGACTTCTCGCGACTTCGCAAGTCGTCGCATTCTGTTTTAAGTTGTGTCACTTTTTCCTAAAGAGAATGACATTGAAATCTTCAGATAAATGAAACTTGAGTTTATCTAAAATTATTTTGATGATGATAAAGTGCTTGCTGAGCTGCAGAACATCATAAAATAGCAGACGCCAGTCTTAGATCATCAAATGCTGAATCTCAAATGTCCTCGTAGATAAATGGAAGTTGGGTGTGTACAAACATACCTACATGGCACACTTACAATCATTGTAAATACAATAAATAATAATAATCCTCGCTTAATTTTGCACTAACACAATGCAGAATTACAATTCATAGTAGGCCTACGACAAACGATCACAAGTTATCACAGGAGTCGAATTTAATTGTTGGCAGCCAACACGGTGCACCTCACATCCTACTATCACCAATGCCTTCTGCTGATTGGACTTTTTGGGAGAAAAGTGGGAAGCAATCTGTGCACTCTCGCACCAGAGTAATAACCATTACCCTAAATCCCTTCCCCTATGTGTGAGAGTGTGTGTGAGAGAGAGAGAGAGAGAGAGAGAGAGAGAGAGAGAGAGAGAGAGAGAGAGAGAGAGAGAGAGAGAGACTAACAGATACAAGCATGAATGGTTAGATAGTCTTGCCATTCTATTTCCCTCCAGCAAATGCAGATAGACAGGTAAGCACAACACAGAGTGCTGGTTCATTGCTAGTAGTTGGTCATTATCTCCAGCTCTCACACACATGGTGGGTTAGTCACAGTGGCCAAAGACGTCGACTATCCGAGCCATAAAACTAAACATCATCACTCTCCAATGTACAAGTCCAGAGTATCTACTCTCGAAAAAAGCCGGTGATCCCAAAAAACAAGACACTCCAAGAAGCAAGATAAGCACCGTCAGAACAGTTAAGTCAAGTAGTCAAGTACTGTATTCGCAAAAAACCTAACTTCCCAATGGCAGTGATAAAAAGTGTGACTCCTTGTCAAGTCTCACCATGAGTCAAATACTGTTATCTTTGTTGTTTTTCACCTGTAAGAACTTACCCTCATAAAGGAAATGCCTACAGGTACACAACGTAAGTATCCAGCAGCATTTTACGCCGGTATGTAGACTGTATCTACCTTAATCGTACAGTACTCAAGAGCAAGGTCCCTTTAGCAACAGAACTCAAAGGCATGTCTAAAACCAAAACGTTTTCTCATGACAGTGAGACTCACAGTTTTAACCATACACTCCATGCCTGCTTCTTCACTAAAATTATCATCTGCCGGGAGCGCCTCCGAGTAGGTGCCTTGAAGGGGCACTATATAAATTACGATTGACTGATTGATTGATTGATTGATATTAAAGCTCCAATGTACAAACCTTTGTCATTCAGTAAAGCAAAGTGTAAGTAAAAGCAAAGCTTCCATACGTGGGAGGCTCTCAATTCCTGCTTTTCCGCCATTAACCCTCCAGTGGACAAATCCCTACATCCTGGACAAAGGGGGATGTAAGTTAAAACAACAAGCCAACAGTCAACGGTATGAACTCACTAAAAGGCACAGCTTGGCATCTTCGAATTGTTTCGTTAAGTCTTCCACTTGCGCTTCATGGCTGCTGTTCAGTTCTGAAACAAAGTGCAGTGCAAGTTTTTTAAAAGTTTGTTTGTGTGTGCACTTGTTATAGCGCCCCTTCAAGCTCCCTATTCAGAGGCGCTCCCGAATGCAGAGCGAACACTGCATCGGAGTTTCACGCCGAAGCGCTGAGCAATTGCGAGTGAAGGACTTGCCCAAGATCCCTATGCAGCGACTTGAGGTGGATTCGAACCTCGAACCTTCCGGCTTCAAGGCAACGACGCCACCACTACACCACCGCGCCCCACGTGCACATGCAGATGACATTCATTTAGCACCAACCAATTCCATCCCAATAAAACAGAAATAACATTTTACTCGTACATTTATAAGAAAAAGGTCTGCTGCAACCCATTCTAGAGCCTCAATCGTTTGATCAGTTTGGTAATCATACATTTGGCTAAACTAACTGTTACTGCTAGAATTTTTTATTCAACAACCTGGTTAGAGTGTACAGTTATGCAGTTTTCTTAATTAACACCAATCTTAACTACTAACAGAACAGACAGCCTGCAATACAACGGCGCTAATAGCAGCCTACAAAGCACATCTACCACAGAATCCTACCTACGAGGGCTTCGGGAATTGAACTCAGCTGCGCTGATCTCCATGCCAGTATGTTATCCAATATGCCATACTGTTGGTCAGTGACTACAGCCCATACTGTCAAGAAAACTAACTAACCCACGTTGCAATGAGGTAAAAGAAGACCAGATGAATAGATCTACTTCCATAACGTCAAAGTATTTCCGCTCCTTAACAAGTTCACTCAACGTCAAATTTTCCGACAGATGTGCTATGGCGATATTTTTTGCAACACTCTGCTTTGTTTCTCACTTAGTGATCACTTTAATTTCAAATCCAACTTCATTGCCACCATTTACAAATAAAGCATGTGCTCTGAAGAACACCTGCCTAGATAAATCTCAAGTCAAAGACTTCTCGACCAAACAGACTTCAGACTTCTGCTCACCTAACTTCTTGAACTTACCAGCAATTTTTTCGTTCAGCTGAGCGTCAAGCCTTGCCAAGGCGTCAGCGTGGCTCTCTTCTCTCGTCTGAACGTCTTGTTCATGATGCACTTTCAGCACGTTTAACTGTTTAACGAAAACAAAAGTACTAGGGTACTCCAATGCCGTTGTTCATTTCTATTCCAGTACCTGATAAACAATGCTTGCGTAAACTCTTTTAAAAAAATACTCAGTACCTAAATTATGGTTTAACTTGAAGCTTAAGCATTTTGGAGTTTTATCAACTTTCATGTGTGAAGATATCAATTGAAATTACGCAATGACAGTAGCCGAAATTGTCGTTCAGCAGTTAGCATGTATCCACCTGAGCAGATAATGACCTGAAGAGAAAATTTATTTTTCTATTCTCTTGGACATTGCTCAACCAGATTTCAATCCAATTCACCAGTGATTGTGATGCTGCGATTCAATGAACAATTACAGTGAGTGGCAGAAGCTCTAAGATTACATTAGTAGAACCTATATGCACGTATGCATGTATGTATGTATGTATGTATGCATGTATGCATGTATGCAAGTATGTATGAATGTATGTATGCATGTATGTATGTATGCATGTATGTGTGTATGTATGTGTGTGTATGTATGCGTGAGTGCATGTGTGTATGTATTGTATGTATGCATGCATGCATGCATGTATGTATGATTGTATGTATGTATAATATGATATCTCGTGGTCTCTATGATGAATCTGAAAACTTTACATCTCTGTTATAAGTTTATTAACTTCACGAAACGCTAAAGTTCACAATTCTTCCATCTTACTAAATGTCAACAGACATAAAATAAAGTTAAACATCTCAGTGGAAAGAACCGCAGTTCATGATACAGTGATACTGTACGATTGATAAGATTATATGAATTGACTATAGTATCAGATGCTTACTTCTTCATTATGCTTTAGTTGCACACCATTCAGTTCACAGCTAAGTTGCTGTAAAACTACAAAAGAAACAGCCTCTTAGTAACTACTCAAGACAATTTAAATCAATTCAATTGTTTCACTTGATGTAAAAGAGACACTGAACCCAACATTTAACACGTAATTTACTCTGTGATAAGAACAGACTCTGATCTCACACGGACAGCCAGCCTTGGGTAAAAAGTCCCAGCAACTTCACTTCGTCTTCGTCTGTAGCCTTCGTCTGTAACCTGGGCATTGCAATCCTCACCACTCCGCACCCTCGTCATCTGGTCTCCCACAGACTGTGTCATCAGTGTACTCATTTTACAGTCGACTCCTCTAGGGACAGCCTAGGGAGCGCCAGCAAACTAGGAATCTCTACACATATCCCAGCATGCAGTGGTTGGGATCTGAACTTCTGTCCTCGAAGTTGACTGTTGAGATATGCTAACAACACTGCTATAGTTAATCAATGCTAATGATCATCTACTTTGCATAATTGCATTATATTGAACCACAAAGGTACAGTGCAGAGAGTTGGCTAATCTGTTCCTAATAATTAAATCCAAGTCTAATTCACGCGCTGTGAGGATTATCCATACAGACTACACGTAGCAGGTTCCAATTCAACACCGTGGCAGACTGTGAAAACATCCGCAAACGGATGCTTCAGTGACTCAAGCTTTTATTCCATACGGGTTAATTAGTATCACACTTGTAATGTAATATAATGTAATGTAATGTAACTTCATTACTAATTCGAGAGAAAGAATTACATCCAAGTCTAAAAAAGAATTTTTGAGAAAGAATTTTTCTGGGCTTGCTCAGCCTCCTTCCATATCCCTTGCACCTTCAGCTATCGTATACTATAGTACTACAGTACTATAATAACGATACTTTGGGTATTGGTTATGATCAAGGCGCTATTTTACCGGTTGGGGTGCATCTGATCGGGTGCTTGTTTTTAGCGCCTCTGATTGGTGTGCACTGTGAGGAGCTATACAAATTTACAGATACAATACAATACAATACAAACACTAAAATGCATCATTAGTCATTACTGTATTGCATTGTATCGTATCATTGTGCTGTATTGTCTATCATCTCGCCTGGCACCGTTTACCTTCTTCTTGTTTCCGCTGCGCCTCTTCTTTCACCCGTGACTCGAGCGACTGCTGCTCCACCTGGTGACTGACATGCAAACGAAACAGTTCGTTCTTCTGCTTCTCCTGCAGTCGTTCCCTCTCTTGAATTAAGAAGTTGCGCATCTGAATGAGGTCATCTGAAAAAACAGATTCCAACTCGGATTACTTAATAGTAATAGTAATAGCAATAATAATAATATTAGTAATAATAATAATTTCCAATGCCCTCCCATCTGCACTCAATGTTTTAATGCCGTGGCCTTCAGTGGCAGGTATGTGTGGACTTCAGTGGGCACGAATCTCGCTAGTTCCAGAATGTTAGTAGTTTCTAAGAACCTGAGGGATCTCATGTAAGTCAGGAAAAAATAGAAACAATAATAAATTTGGGACAAGGCCAGGTGGAACAGCAATGAATGAATTATCGGATCATGCATTGATAGATGAATTGATGAATCACTTGACGAATTGATGAATCACTTGACAAATTGATGAATCACTTGACGAATTGATGAATCACTTGACGAATTACCAAAAGAATCACTTCTGATCGATGGTTCTGATATTCTGTATTACAATAACCTTTTACAGCTCAATAGTTCATTACAGACGTTGTGATAACTGTCACGCCAAAGACCGAACAATCCACTGTACACTGTGGAAACATTTTTTAAAAATGATTAGGTTTTGCGTGAATAAAAGCCATATAAATTCGATTAACAATGCCATGTCATTAACAAAGTCACCATTACACTATTATTACAACTACATGTAGCATAGCAGCGCCATTGCCATGCGTTACAGAGGCCAATTCGGCCTGGAGAGTAGAATGGTCAATGTTGTAAACCATTCCCTCGTTGCCGTGCCATCTGTCTGGCTCCCAGCAACAACCTACATGCATCTCGCCGCCTCTGGACGACGCTGAACTGATTCAGAACCGGTCAAGGCTGCTGCGTGGCAAATCAGGTTCGATAGAAGCAGGCTTCAGATCCTCTTTGCGACTGCGAAGACGTGCAGACAATGTCTCATATCGTTAATGACTGCATAGTAACTGGTTTTCCTGGCGGACTCCCTGCTTTGCATATTGCTAATGATGATGATGCCGTATGCGAACTGCAAACGCTAAATAATAGCAGAGGCAACATAGTAGTGGTGGCGTCGTTGCCTTTAAGCCGGAAGGTTCGAGGTTCGAATCCACCTCAAGTCGCAGTGTAGGGACCTTGGGCAAGTCCTTCACTCGCAATTGCTCATGTGCTTCAGCGTGAAACTCCGATCCAGTGTCCGCTCTGCATTCGGGAGTGCCTCTGAGTATAGTGCTTGAAGAGGCGCTATAACAAGTGCGCATACAAACAAGTAGGCTAAATGTCTGAATGAATAACGGTTACTACAGCAGTAACTCCTTTTACAAGATATTTTCAGCGATTTCAGTGCAAACAACCATTGATTGACACAAATGATCGAGACGGAGCCATGCGAGGAACCAAGAGTTCAAGTCATTATTAAGTTACAAACATTATTGCAATGGTGCCTGACAAGTCATCAGATAAGATTAGATTTGCTAGATTAGATTAGATTAGATTTGTTACCTAATTGTTTGCTAGCGTTTGCCAGTTGGCCTTTGACATCTTGGAGCTGCACGACGAGAACAGGGCAGGAGAAAGCATTCAGCTGCAATAAAAGACAACACAAGAAATACAATAATATAGATCGCTTGTAGCTAGAGCAAAGTACCCGCCTTCTCTGATACATGTACACTCTCAAGAGGAGCTAGATCAATGTGCAATCTATATAGCACCTCTCGACCTTTCACCCCCCATCAATAATGGACTGGTCTAGGGAGATAGTGCTGCCCCCACACTGAAGAACTTTTTGTTCTTAGAGGCTTAGACGCTTCAAGACGTAGTGTGGTTACGTCATTGGATGCTTTATTGATAGTGAGGTGGAGTGAGGTCAAGGTGAATGCTAATGTTGTTGGCAATAAACAACGTTGGTCTCGCAAGCACTTTTCCGAAGGTACTTCGAAGGTTATCATACTAAATATCCAGATAAATACATAATATAGCAACAGTAACAATAACAATTATAATAACAGCAATAATAACAGCATAATAACAGCATAATAACATAATAATATAGCAACAGTAACAATAACAACTATAATAACAGCAATAATAACAGCATAATAACAGCATAATAACATAATAATATAGCAACAGTAACAATAACAACTATAATAACAGCAATAATAACAGCATAATAACAGCATAATAACATAATAATATAGCAACAGTAACAATAACAACTATAATAACAGAAATAGTGAATAGTGATTGCACACATAATAGTTACTGCTCTGTACAGCTTGAACAAGTCACTATGCCGTTGTTCCCTCCAATCCTCCACTGCAAGATCATATCCCATTCAAACCCATATTGAGTGGATGAACTGCCAGCCAGGGTGAGAATTGCCGTGGGTGCTGAGCGGTTCAACCCCTAGTCTTTCTTAGGACCCCATAGTAAAAGGCTCCTTTTCACACCGCAACACCATGCTGATCATAGTCTGACCCCGCCCAGTTATTAAAAAATAAGTAAATATATTCACTAATATGACCAGCTGCAAAACAACACTCTGGTGAACAAGTATCACACATAAAATTCACATAAGACTTCAAAAACTATCAAGACTAAACAAATTAATTAGTATGTATACAGCATTCTAGTTACAAATGTATTAAACAATTTTCACACTGGGTGCCCCCCTCTTGCTGCTATGCACGGGCGTCTATGCCTATCACCTAAACCAGTGGTTCCCAACCCGTGGTCCACAGGCCAAAAGTGGCCCGCCAGGCCTCGAAAAATGGCCCTCGTCTCTCAAGGAATTAACAAAAATATATGAAAAAATTGGCAATTTGGACATGATAGAACACATTATTATCTTCTATCACAATTATTTTATTTTGACGTCTATAAATAACATTAAAATTCTACTTTGATTCAATTATAACAATTTTATATGCTTTTAGCTAATTAAATGTCAGTCTTGTGGCCCCCTAATGTGCTTCAACTAAGAAAAAGTGGCCCTCGTGTCCTCCAACTTAGAAAAAGTGGCCCAACAGTCAAAAAAGGTTGAGAACCACAGACCTAAACCAACACCACCCAAAGACAGACAATGTTCAAACAAATTGACCTGCATATACCTCTTCCGTAAGATATTTCACAAGGACGATCATCGCTTCGAATCCGAGATTTCTTTCGTTTAACTTCGTTCGAACCGTGTGCAACTCCTTCGTACGCAGTTCGCAGATCTCCTTCAGCCGTTCGATCTCGTTGATGAGGTCTGCGCTGAGCAGAGGTGACTTGCAGACGATGTCAGGTTGATGCGGTCGCTTGACCGAAGACTTCGGAGTCTTCGTTCGCGTCTGGATTGCATCTGGAAAGGCAGAGTTACACGACAAGTGTAATTGAAATTGAAAGCTGGTCAAGAGTAAGTGAGTGAGTGAGTGAGTGAGTGAGTGAGTGAGTGAGTGAGTGAGTAAGTAAGTAAAGTGCACGATGATGATGAGAATGTGAAGAATCGACCAAACCGGAGTGAGAGGAGAATGGGTTCACTGGACGTGGTACTGAATATGGTACTTGATGTAGTATTAGATACTGAATGTGGTACTGAATATGGTACTAGATGTGGCATTGGATATTAAACTGAACGAGGTACTAGATGCTGCACGTGATGTAGCAGTTAATGAAGTACTGGATACGGAACTATAGATGATGATGATGACGATGACGACAACGATGACGAGGACGATGATGATGATGAGTTCTCTGCCCCAAGGCAGGTCCATTGGCTTTTATGCCCTGGGTATGAGATGCGTGAGGTGGTTCCCATTGCCTTCCTCACCGACAATTATGGGTGAGCAACTTGTCCAAGCCTCCAAGGTCGCTACACAGTGACTTGGCGTAGATTAAAAAGGCCGAGAACTTACCGCTACACCACAGCATCCCACAAAAGTAAGTATATTTTTTATTAAACAAATTGCATATCCGCAATCTGGTGTGCATACAATTATACATCTTAATAACAATCATAGCCAATCAAGTGATGTATGTACATTGAGTGCACAGCACGGCACACCATGATTTAATTACACCGTAATTTAATTACACTGTAATTTAATTACACTGTAATTTAATTACACTGTAATTTAATTACACTGTAATTTAATTACACTGTAATTTAATTGCACTGTAATTGCAATTAACTGTAATTATGACAATTTCTATGGCATGTTCGGTTGCAGCTAATTCACTGCCTACTGTCATCGTAATGTAAAATGCTGACCAGTTTGTAATATAACCGAAACATTCTATTGCTTGTGATCTCAAACAGAGTGGTTAATACATTTACAGAGGAAAAAGGAACATCCTGATTTTATTCATCCATTCATTCATTCACTCATAATACCGTAAGATGTTCCACATAGCCATTTGTTATAATATTGTTACACAAAATTAATCATAATCCTCAGACATCAAAGATCTTTGATGTATCATTCCTATTTCAGCTTAACTATTAAAAACAAAAATAACTATTAATTGCTATTAATCTCCACGTTCCTTAAAACACTAAGCAATTATTGTTTTCGTTTGGTCAAAATAATCTAGTTATAGTTACTTATATCATAACGCATGGTCACTCCAAGTGAAAACTGAAATTAGTGATAATAAATAAGAGAAGACAAGTTGAAATCATAATTATAGGAGAACATCAGAGAAACGAAGTCAAGCTACAGAGGACAAATGGCATACAGCCTGAAACAAGCATACGACGGTAAATTCGTAATGGCATTATAGAACTGAAACATTTATAATGGCAACTAATGAAGTTTCTGCCGTGGTCATTGGTCTGATGGTCTAATGGTCTAATGGTCCCTGTCCAATAGACACAATCGGTCAGCTGCACCAAGAGACCAAGGGACCATTGCCATGGGGGAGAGATCAGTCTTTTTCTTCCACCCTACAAATGGTTGTTGACATCCATGAGAAAAACATTGCTCTCTCTGTATGTCTATGTCTTTGTCTCTCTCTCCGTGTCTCTCTCTGCCTGCCTGTTTGTCTGGCTCTGTCTATCTGTCTGGCCCTGTCCATCTGTCTTTATCTATCTGTCTCTGTATGTCTATCTGTCTGTCTGTCTCTGTGTCTCTATCTGTCTCTGTCTATCTGTCTTTATCTATCTGTCTCTGTATGTCTCTGTATGTCTATCTGTCTGTCTGTCTGTCTGTCTCTGTGTCTCTATCTGTCTCTGTCTATCTGTCTTTATCTATCTGTCTCTGTCTGTCTCTGTATGTCTATCTGTCTGTCTGTCTGTCTATCTCTGTCTGTCTCTGTGTCTCTATCTGTCTCTACCTGCCTGTCTGTCTCTGTCTGTGTCTGTCTGTCTGTCTCTCTATCTGTCTGTCAATCAATATGGCTTGATAACAAGTGCGTCCACCGATTGGCTAGTTGCAATCTGTCTGTCTGCCTCCCTCTCCCTCTATGCCTGTCTCTGCATCTCTCCCTCTCTGCCTGTCTCTCCCTCTCTACATGAGTAAATAGTGCGAAATTAATGATTCATTTGACAGACACACAGCAGAAGACGAGGAGGAGGCAGACGCACTTCAAATATCAATCCAATCATCAGAAACCACATAGACTCCTCGTAGTTCTGCTTTTAAACAACAATCAATTGCGGACGCAATCGTTTTTGCCTTTTCTCCAGTACACCAGATGCTCTCCACATAGCAATTTGCAGAGCACTTGATGTTTCTGCAGATATGTGTTTTATAGCTTCTCATAGTAAGTACACTTCGTCTGTTACAGTAGTGCTTTGTAAGACACCTAAGCATTTTGTGGCTTTTGTAGCAGAGCCCATTGATTTTATTTGCCCGTTCCATAGTATTTTGTGGTATAAACTCAATGCTTTGTAGTGTTTTGTAGTAAGTTTGATGTATTTGCAGCACTAAACAATTTATACAAGTAAGCAAAATAAAGTTATCAGTCTTAAATAAAATACATTGCTCTTCATGTCTGTAGTATTTTGTAGAGCAATAATGTTTTGTAGCATCCTATCAGTTTATTTCATATTTATTATGATATATTTCTGTAGAATTGCCAAAAAGAACGAGCTGATATGGAGTCGACTCCAAAAGCAGAACTCAACATCTGGAAATTGAAGAAACTAAATGCAGACAAAACACTCGAAAGACATAAATAAATATCTGGTAATAACACACGTCCTAATTGCCATCTAACCAGAACCATTTGCAGCAATATGATAAATCTGTCCTCTGGAGTGCAAACTTGATGCGTTTGACACCACCACACGTTTGACATTTATCAATTATCACTACTCCAACAACTAGACCTATAGCATGGAGTCAGAAAACAAACCCAGTAGCCATCAATGATTAGTTTTCTGCTATTTCATATATAATCCACGTTTTAATAAAAGGTGTGCAAACACGATTTCATAAGTAGTAATTTCTCTTAGTAGTAACTTTTCTTACGCAAGTATCTAATGCACAAGACAATAAGTGATGGCAATATATTAGTCTATGTAATCGTAATTGCAATCGTAATCATTATCGTGAATTTATATAGCACCACAACAAGTTCCTGATCTGATATCAACAAACCACGATTAAAGAGAATGGTTTTAGAAACACTTTCGGAAAACGGAAAACTGGCAAATAAAAGATAATTATCAGGAACGTGATGCACAGAGAGAAAGAGATAGATAACAATAGGCACAGAGAGAAATAGAAGGATAACAAGAGGCACAGAGAGAAATAGAAAGATAACAAGAGGCACAGAGAGAAATATAAAGATAACAAGAGGCACAAAGAGAAATAGAAAGATAACAAGAGACACAGAGAGTTACCAAGACAGAGACGACAGTGACAGTGACAGAGAGAGTGATGGAAAGTGAGAGACAAATCTGAGTTCAGCAATTGATCATCAGAGAGAGACGATGACCTTCGAGCATTTAACACGTCAAGAAAGTGAATTGACTGACAATTTAATCAATATGGATATTAAAGTCACCTGTAATAATAATATCGACAACCAAATCAGAACGACAGGAAATCAAATACTCCAAGTCGGGATCGACTGAAATTCTTCATTGAAAAAGATAAAGAGAAGAAAGTATAGTTATCAACAGATATTCGCAAGCAATACCTGCTAGTCATCAGACTTGTATGCAAGACAGTAAACTTTGAGACTGAGACTGTGGGTTAAAAGACTGAGACAATAGGCTCCAAGAGTGAGACACAAGGACTGAGACAGTTCCAGAATCTAGATGGAAGCTTTCGGTATTTATTCCACAGGGAAGGATACATTTCGGAATAAACACTATAGCTTCTAAAAGCAACTCATGCTAGTTTTCCAGTTTCCCAACTTACCTACATACCGGTACTATATATAGTCCATTAGCATATATTCATTCATTCATTTCATTCATTCAGAGCATTTATATAGCGCCCCTTCAAGAAACTACTCAGAAGCGCTCCCAGCCCAACCACGAACAAAGAAAAAAGACTTGAGAGACTTGTAGAACCCAGCCGGATAGGAGCGAACATATGCCTTTTAGCTTTCTATTTACCACACCGGCACATCACAATTTTATAGCGCAATAAGTTCAGAACTATGGTACATGCCTTTATCTCCTCACGAATTGACTACTGTAACTCCCTACTAATTGGGCTTCCTAAAGTTCGCTTGTCATCTGTACAATCTGTCTTAAATTCTGCTGCTAGACTTATTGCACGACTTCCTCGATACTCGCACATCTCTACATTCATGACTCATGACCTTCACTGGCTTCCGATCTTTGCCCGAATCAGATACAAAGTCTTGCTTCTAGTTACTAAGTCCCTGCAGGGCTTAGCGCCTAAATACCTGTGTGACTTAATGTGTAAGCCTCTTTCTGCAAGATCTTCACGCCCTCTTCGTTCTGCTGACCGCTTTGATCTATTTGTACCCAGATCACGAACATCATTAACCCAACACCGAGCTTTTGCTATTGTTGGTCCTTTAATTTGGAATCACCTTCCTTCTGAAATTCGTGGCAGGATTCTTGTAGGAAATTCACCTGCATCTTTTCGCTGCTTGAAGACTTTTCTTTTTTCATGGGCCTGTCACGCTGAGAGCGCTTCTGAATAGCTCTGCTGTGAGAAGCGCTTTACAAATGCTTTATTAGATTAGATAGATTAGATTAGAACTAAGGACAGTTTGTACTACAACTACAGACACAACTTCCAACAAAACAAGACCAAGTTGCCAGTTTTCAAAGTCGAGACAGTGACCTCAAGACCGAGACCATGACAATAGGTTCCGAGACCAAGACATCAACAACCTGTCTCGAGACCGAGACACTGTCTCAAGGTCAGAGGCGAGAGTAGCAGCCACGACTTCAAATGACCTTGGTACAGAAGCATTCCAGGTGAACTTATGCATTGGTAAAGATTATATACCGCGAATGAAGTAAGACATCCTCCTCTACGGCTGCAATGGAGCTCATTCAACACATTCAATGGTTAGGAAAGTACTATGCCAAATATCTTGGTGTTTATTGACAAATGGGACGGATAATAATACCCAGAGATATTAGCGATTACTAGACTGGTGCCACGTCTCCTTAAGAACATCTATAATCTGTACCCGTATAATATGCAAGGAATGCTCGCCAGGAGAATGATGTAGTGGTGAAGATTTATCAGGAGGGAAGAAATTATTTACATAATAGTAATAAAACATATGACAGAGAATGGTAAATGATGTTTCTGTTATCACATGGCACATGTATAAATTATATATATATATATATACAATTTATATATAGTAATATATACACACACATATACATACAATGTAAATATATGTATCACATAATTCTATGGAATAGATAGGGCAGCACAAGATAAAATGAATGGTTAAAGCACGGTGGTTAAAGCCAAGTTCTGTTCATCGTTGCTTCATTTGTTTCTCTTGAGTGTGCTTCGACATGTAAAGTCTGGGTGCGGTGTGCCAACCAAATAAATGAATATATATATAGTTATATACTACAAAAGCCGTGGAACGCGGTGGCATAGTGGGTATGTTCGCTGCCTTGCAGCCGGAGGGCTGCAGGTTCGAATCCACCTCAAGTCGCCACGTAGGGATCTTTGGGCAAGTCCTTCATTCGCAATTGCTCAGCACTTTGGTGTGAAACTCCGATGCAGTGTCCGCGCTGTAGTCGGGAGCGCCCCTGAGTAGTGAGCTTGAAGGGGCGCTATAACAAGTGCTCATACATACAAACAACCAAACTGTAATTGAAGCAAATTAAGGCCCAGCAGTTTCTGCACGATATGGCAAGGGGACCAGAAACACTGCACAGTGCACACTGTACAGTAAGCAAGCTATTAAAGAAGCAGAAATAATTGGTGTGACACAGAAGTTGTAAACACATGGAACATGAATAGCAAGTAGTTATAAAAGATCTTGCCTGTAAAATGAATCAATTTTCTGTATCTGGTATATAATTTATTTTACAGTGTGGTATAAAAAATTATATATAAAAAATTATATATATAATATATATGTACATATATGCATATATATACACCGGTATTCATTTATTTGAAAATGATAAAAATTATAATCATGAACCCTGGAAGTTACCCAACCCAACAGTCATACCAGACTGGGGTGCTTTAGTATATATAGGCACTATGTACCGAGTATGCAGGTTAGGAGTACAAGGGAACACTGAACAGGGTAGCCAGCCAGACACAGAAAAAACACAAGACAAGAGAGACAAACATACAGACACACACATACGTATACACAAACAGAAACAGTTAGACAACAGCACACAGACACAGACAAGCAAGGTTAAAGCAACCATCACTTCTGACATGGATATACAGAAACATTTATACACAGTCAAACAGACAGCTAGACAAATACACAAACGCACATACACAAACATACAGACTGGCACATGACAGACAGAGAGACAGACAGATAGACAGACAGATCGTTTAAAGTGAGAGAGAGCATTGAAGATGAAAGTAATCAATACGTGAGAGCGTAGGAGAACAAGTGTTGTGAGTGCAAGCCGATTGGACGGCAAGCAAGCAGGGCAACGTGCTAGAGTGGATCAAATCGAATAATACATCTTTGGGTCATTGGAAATAAATGCCAGTGCACAGATCATATAATACCAAACTGCAGTAAAAACTTGCATGGTCCAAACTCTATAAAATATTGACGATGGCAACCATGATAAAAGAAAAGCAATCACACTTCTATGAACGTTAAACTAAATTCATATTCTGAGGTTGATACGAGTCTTTTTAAGATTCACAGACCCACCCCATGGGGTACAGAGATTTTAATGCCAGAAGAATGGTCCAATGAGTGGCCACGTGTATACGCAGCATTTGTTCTCTGTCCCTTTTGCTGTGGTACCTCCACTATGTAGTTTTAACCATGCCCTCCCGGTGGTGGGACCCCTGACCTGGAATGGCCTTCCCTTGATGCTCCGCTCCATTTCTAGAACTCCTTCTCAGGCATTTCTCTCTTATCTTAAGATGGTTAGCCATGCTGGGGTTGGTAGCACCTATGAGTAGTCCGCCCGCTATGCAAATTCATTTAAAGCATGAGCAATTACGAGTGAAGGACTTGCTCAGGGTCCCTACGAGGCGGCTTGAGGTGGATTCGAACCTACAACCTTCCGGCTGCAAGGCAACGAACATACCCACAACACCGACGTGCTCCACAAACATATTATCATACAATCTCCGGAGGTTCAGTAATGGAGCAAATCCGGGTGTACATCCATTCATCAGATCCAGCAGAGGAGGCTGTATAGTACTAGGCACTCATCCCATCCTCACCTAATAGGTGGAATGCATCAATTAGTCTCTGGTCCAGCAGCAGGCAACTGGGAAATGGGAATTACAATCCATCTTCTTTGCCAACAACGCTACACTCCGTTACGATGAAAATGCTGTATAAGATACATGCACACATACAATTTACACATACATTAGCACGTATACGAATTTATACGGTCACATGCATGCATACATACGTACATACATACATACATGTACATGCACATGGGCGGAGACCTAGGGGGGGACGGTCCCCCCAATAAAAGTGTTGGGGGGGACGGCCCATGCATTTGTGTCCCCCCCAATGTTTGAGCGTCAAGACTTTTTTGGGCGGCGAAAATATAACAATTTCGTCAAGATTTGGCCTGATGACTAAAAAAAAAAAAAAAAAGGTCATCAACTTTTTTGGCGGGAAAAAAAAAATTTTCCCACAGATTTCGCCGGTCGTCAGAAATTTTTTCGAAAATCTCACGTCTTTCCGTCCCCCCCAATTCTCGGCCCAGGTCTCCGCCTATGTACATGCATGCATACATAGATGCATACACAGATATATACATATGTACATATGACACACATACATATATGCAGTTTGCACACATACATATATAATTATACATATTTTTACACACATACATATGCATTTACGAGTTCACATGCCTACATAGACACACACATACATCCACATACATTCAAACATGAACAAAACATACATACATACCTGTAGTTTACGTACACACATACATAGGCGCTGCGCTTGCTTTCTGGGGCTCCTACTGAAGCAGATAAATTTTCAACCCAAAACTGTACATTCTGTTGTGCTCGAGTTTCTTTGGAGTACTTCTGATTAGTTCACTTGAAGAGGCACTATCGAAATGAATGAATGAATGAATGAATGAACGAACGAATGAATACATGAACACACAAGATATATTTCACAAATGCACACCTACATACAACCATACATTGCCCATGTATATTGTGCGTACGTACAACAGATCTACAGTTCTACACACACATGCACGATTATATTGGTATCAATGGGATGTACAATTGTACAAACAAAGGCATCACACATGTTTGTTGTATGAAAACTGATGTTGAATAAGAACCCAACTGAACCAAGCCACCATCTGTAATCAATCAATCAGTCATTCAATCAATCAGATGTCTAGTTTAATATGCTAATACTAAGCCCGTGCCCACCCACACCCACCCACACCCACACACAATTGAGTACACACAAACACTCACAGTCACACACACACACACACACACACATTAGCACACACAGAAGCGGTTCTTCCAAAGTAAGTGCCCCCCCCCAAACCTATAAGTCTGCAGTTGATGATCGATTAGAGATGCTGGCAACGGAGGGCGGCTTCCCACTGATTGAAGAGCGGTAATTACAAAGGAGGGCGGCTCCCCACTGATTGAACAGCGGTAATTAGGTCAAATCTGACAGAGGTCATGATCCCAAAACCAGAGAGGTAGACGGTGGTGTAATCGTGGATACTAACGCGCTATTACATGGGACATAGATTGAGTATTCGCATGTTACGAATATTAAGATTTTCAAATATTCACGAATATTAACGAATATTAAAACTGCCAACGAATATTATATTCGTAAAATATTGCTCTTTCAAGAAACTCTTTATTCTTAATTTTTACTTTGTTATTTATGAAAATGTTTAACTTTTACTGAATGAATTATACAAAATTGAATTAGCCTACGCATAAGCCTATATCAGTAAGTTACAATGACATTAATAGATTTATTGTTAAAAACTTCCAGGTCTCTGCTGGGTCTGGCCAATGTGGCCATACAGCATTCATAGGTCTATCACATTCGATACTTAATGTTAGTCACTTTGTCTGACTTCTGACCATCCTCCCCAGCTGAAAAGAGACAGAGTCACCGATGGCATTTGGCAAGTAGCAGCAATAGTAGGCTAATGTAGAAATAAACTTTAATTGCCTATAATAATAGTAACTGCAACTTGAAAAAGTAGTTTTATATTAGTGTAGGAGGATGAGTAGATGTAAATGCCAACGCAGGAAATAATAGTGCCAGATTACAAGCAAAAATTATCCCGATCTCAGCATAGGCATCGCATATTTTAATTCAGCCTTGCCCTGGATGCGAGTGAATGTCGTAGAGACATACAGAAACTTAAACTGCTTTACCTGGTAACATTGCGGTTTCGATCGTTCACTTTAATCCGTTAACGAATATTTACGAATATTTACGAATATTAAAAAATCTTAATATTCACGAATATTTACGAATATTAAACCCAAAAGTCATGAATACTCAATCTATGACATGGGAGACCCTGCTTTGCCCCACAAGTGGTGATGACCATTGATGCCAACCTCCATTCATTGTTGCCTGCCATGGAGCAAAAACATCTCAGCATAGACCAAAAGGTACATTTTCCTCAGTTCATATACAAGTCAGTAGCCAGACAGGCAGACAGACAGACAAACAGACAGACAGAATGGAATGATGGAGACAAAGCTACAGGCGGTGGTGGCGATGGTGATGATGATGACGACGACGATGATGACGACGATGACGATGATGATGAGCAGTGTCTTGAGAGCTAACCAGAGAGAGGTAGTCAAGGGCGTAAGTGTCAATGACTTTATTTTCTTAGCCTCAGCAAAAGAACGCAAAAGTCCCCCCTGCTGCCTCATACACCGATATTTCCACCATAATATTATATTGGTCCGCACACTGCAGTCATTATAGCGGTTGCATAGGGGTGCAAGAGGAGCAGCAATAATCAAAGTTCTGGCTGGGCTACGATTTGAACACCCCACCCACCACTCCCACCTCCCCTCCCATCTCTCCATTAACAATTAGGCGCTTTAACCAATAAACCTTCCCGCGTGCACACACACACACACACACAGATGACATTTTACAGATAAAACATTTATTTAGCGCTCTGAAGAGGCACCAATCAATGAATTCGATTCAGATGACGATTCGTTCATACGGACCAATCACGAAGCGGGGGGGCTAGGGTAATTTCCTGGAAGAGTGTGGCAATTAGCACATTAGGAAGGTGGGAAAATTTACACGGTTCTGGACGTTGGTTCCATTTGGAAAAGCAGACACGGGGGGGGGGAAGGGATGGTGATTCCAGTGGGAGGCAGGGGCAGCAACCAAAGGCATGGACGATGGATGCTAGCAATCAGCCAATCCAGATGACCAGTTGAAGACCCCTCTCTATCCAGAACATCATAACAAACTGTTAAGTGCAATGTCTGCCTTTCCTATAGCAAAGACTATACTGCTTGAGTGGCTAGAACACTTGTAGACTTCAACTGCGCACGTCCTGTGTTAAAGCATATTAACCAGTGCTTTCCGCCAGACACTTGTGTATAGTAACATAACAAGGCCACAGCAGTGTCTGGGTACAGCACGCACCATCATCTCTGAAAGGTCATTGCAAGCATAAATTATTCAATGTAATGGTTGTTACGAGTCAATAATTATGAGTGTGGCCTGAATGTCAAAGCACATTCAGTGCTGCCTGCAGCCAGACAGTTTGGCAACTTTAACTGACAGTGCTACAGGGTAGGTGAATATTAATGTGACTCTATTGTAATACTACACTACTCAAGACTTCAGGCCAAATTAGAGTTGTCTGCATCACAATTGCTTTCAAAAAAGTATAGAAAACAATGACTGTGTCCTACTAACAGCGGATTGATGTCTATGAGCATAACATTAATGTCTAATGTTTTATAACTTTCAACTGACACCCGCCGTGCTCTGCATCCGGACAATTATGGAATAACCGGAAATTGCAACGCTCACACACTACAAGAACTTAAACAGAAATGGTTGCAAATAAATTTTAAATCATTCAATAAACTCAAGATATATACAAATTTACGTTTAACCTTAAAATGAAACATTGTTTCATTTATAACTCCACAGAAAAATCACAAAAAATTTGAAAGACTATAGCGAAAGAAGTCCGTTTAATTGATAGCTTATTTCTACGATGAGAAATGTATTCACAATTACAAGTTTAAACCGATCTAGCCTGTTGTTCCTTTAGATCATTGACATGAAAGAGCATGAGCATGCTGGCAACAGTTGTGTCTGCTTTACTTAGACATGACTCTTCAGAGAGGCTAAAGAACACCTTTGGTGTTTACCAGGATCTTCTGGTTCCAATTAGTACACCACCCGCACTGCCTTCCCTCTCTGTCTGTCTGTCTGTCTTTGTCTATCTGTCTGTCTGTCTGTGGGCCTGCCTGTCTGTCTGTCTATCCGTCTGTCTGCCTGTGAAAAAACTTTGTTTCATGTATAATTTTACTAGAAAATCACAATTTAAAAGTCCACACAGAAATCTGTCATTCAGTCTGTTGTCTGTATTTTTACAGCTATCTGTCTTTCTCTGCTTGCCTGCCTGTCTGTCTATCTGCCTGCCTGCCTGCCTGCCTGTTTGTCTATCTATCCGTCTGCCTGTGAAAAAACTTTGTTTCATGTATAACTTTACCAGAAAATCACAATTTAAAAGTCCACACAGAAGTCTTACTGTCTGTATTTTTACGGCTATCTGTCTTTCTCTGCTTGCCTGCCCGCCCGCCCACCTGTCTTCCTGCCTTCCTGCTGCCTGCCTGCCTCCCTGCGTGTCTGTCTGCCTGCCTGCCTGCCTGCCTGCCTGCCTGCCTGCCTGCCTGCCTGCCTGCCTGCCTGCCTGCCTGTCCGCCCGCCTGTAGGTCCTATAGCTGGTGATGAGGCAGTGAACTGGTGCGGCCACACCCAGCGGGAAATCTGAACTCTGACGAATTCAAGGACAGCTGCTGTGCCCCCCCCCACTTCACTCACCCGTCACTTTTGGACGATGGGGGAGGGTTGGATGTATGGGGGGTATGGCGTCAGAGAGGAGGAGGGGTCGCGAGCAAGACATCTGTATCCAATTAAGATATACAGGCGAGATACAGGAAATGCTGGATAATCAGTGCACTGCATGGATGGATGGAAGGCAAACGATGGTCTCCTCTTTAAGCTAAACGGATTTAATAAAAAGTGAGCCAGAGAGGAAAGAGGAAGAAGGAAGCCACAAACGCAGACAGACAGACAGATAGACAGACAAACAGACACACAAGGAGAGGCTCACAGGCGGACACAGGGAAGTACAGTAGTTAGACGAATATGAACGTGCAAACGCATGGATGAATGTGTATAGGGAGTGGATTAGGGACTCGGGAGGAAGGGGGATAGTTAGGAGAGGGAGGGATAGTTAGGAGAGGCACAAAGGAAGGCATCTGCCAACAGTCAGAACTCTTCTGTGGACCCGCTAGCGAAATATAAACTGCAGCCAAGAAGAAGAAGAAGCAGAAGACCGTCTAAGAAGATTACATCTTTGGTCGGTGGTTGGATGCAGAGCGAGAGAATAAGACAAGAGACCAGCGCTACACTTCAACCAACGCCAATGCAGGTCAACAGACAGACTGCGTCCAAGACAATGAAAATGTAACGACACACAATGAACAGAAGAAAGCAACACATCACAGACAAACGCACGCAAATGCAGGAAGAAACAGAGTCAGGCACAGAACCATCCACGCACAGGACGTGACAGGAGGATACACTCACACATCCACACTGCAATTCAAACACACAGACACATACCAACACAGGCACAAAACAGACAAGAAAAGGTGTGCACACACACACACACACACACACACACACGAATACACATAAGCACACAACCACCACAGCCACAATCAACTGGGATCTAGCTGGCAGAACATCGCCATAACATCCCCCTCACCACCAAAATGACGTCGCTCCTAAAAAAACGCACACTTTTATTGGATTTTAAGCCGCAAATGTCTCATCTATTCGTCGATATATATTGCTTTCCCGTCCAATACTGTGATGCCTGTCAAGTTAACCGCTTGCAATATATCTATGTTTTGGATGATTTTAATAACACCAACAATCTCCGCATGGCATCAACAACGTGGTTGGTAACAACTAAAAAACGAAAAGTCTGGATCCGAATTTCCACGTGCTTCTGCAGTATAATTTCAGAACTGAATTAAATTATGATTCTAGTAAGACAGCATCTGTTGCAAAGAAAATTCTGAACGCAGAGTCTTATAGGGCACTGTATTTCGAATATGTAGACTTTGCAGGGTGTGGTGGTGGTGGTGCAAAAGGATGTTCGGTGTCTTGGAGCCGGAGGGTTGCAGGTTCGAATCCACCTCAAGCCACCATGTCGGGACCCCGAGAAAGTTCCTTCGCTCGCAATTGCTCATGCGCATCGTCGTGAAACTCCGATTGTTAAAAAATAACTGCTCCGCATGAGGTTGGGATGTGAAAGGTAAACTTTCCTAAAGGACCCTAAGAAAGACTACTAAGCCCTTCAACTCCAGAGTCCTAAGAAAGAATAGGGGTCGAACCCCTTAACCCCTCCGGAAATTCTCACCCTGAGTATTGCCATTATGAAGCGAGTGTAAATATTACCTGCTAACAGATGAAAGGCCATTCCAACAACAGTCAACAACATTTTAACACCAACTGTTTACCTCGACCTACAGTGCGAGCGTTTGACTTGCTTTATCAAAAGGCTACTTTTGACTTACTTACTCAAACAAGCATCATGTTGTAATCAACAGATAGAGACTGGGTGGGTTGCGTGTGTACATTGGAACAAGTATGATCTGAATAATCAGATAAGATTAGGTTAGATCCAATTTGATTAGATTCTCTTCTAAATTATCAAATATCAAAGGCAACACCCAAAAAACGCCTGCACACTAAAAATGAATGCATTACGAAAACACTGAGCAAGAAAAAACCACTCCAAAGAGAGAGTACTAAACACTACATCAAACGCAAAATGACTGCAATACGAAACCAGATAAGAAGAACAAGCAATTGGACTTCATGAAAAGGTAGTCTACACTCAGAGACATATATCTAAACTGTCTAAATTACCACAAGAAAGTAAACAAACAGCTGGCGAATTAAAAGCATCCTCAACACATCAATTGCAATGTAATAGGGCATTTTTAAAGAACCACTTAGGAACCTCTCAGGACATCAGAAGGTATTAAGCTATGAAAATGAATGACTAAGGAAATTCACTTAGGCTGTGGTAAGTTCAAAAATACGATAAGATGAGTAATTAATTTCTGCTGTGGAACGGGAAGGACGGTGAAAAAAAGTCAGTGCAAGGTAAATTAAGGAACGGAAAAGAAAACGATAGGCAATCAAGAAACGAGTTTTGTGAGGTAACTAACTGTAAGGCTATGACAAAGTGAAGTATGGAAAGGTTATTGATTGATGTATAGAGCAGAGTATGGTAAGGAATTGAATTGACTTCTTAGGAAAGGAAAGGCAGCAAAGGTAATTTGCCAAGGTGTAA
Source organism: Lumbricus terrestris (assembly GCA_949752735.1). Classification (NCBI taxonomy): domain Eukaryota; kingdom Metazoa; phylum Annelida; class Clitellata; order Crassiclitellata; family Lumbricidae; genus Lumbricus; species Lumbricus terrestris. The sequence continues at coordinate 32,380,856 of OX457042.1, forward strand.
GTATGCTAAGGTAAGAAAAGAGTATGATAAATACAGGCGAAGTAGTAATTAGGTCAGATTGTATTGTATTAAAATATTTACAAAGCGCCCCTAACAGGGTGAACTGCTCAGTGCACATAAACATTTTGAGTGAAAGGAAAATGAGGAGGAGGAGGGATTATCAGTGAGAAATTGAGATGGAGATAAGCGCCAGGGTAAAGGGTAAGCAGAGCCAGGCAAGAAACGGTACAGTGCCTTCAATGATCAAGGATCAAAGACCAGTCTATATATATATATATATATATATATACATACATACACTGTCTATATATATATATATATATATATATATATATATATATATAAATGGAACATCAAACAGACAAAATTATCCGCCAGAGGGAGAAATTTCTCAAGTGTATTCTATTGTAAAAAGAATTCATCCAGAGTGTAGTCACTGCAGGTGTAACACGATGCCAACACACTCACCCCACCCTCACCCTCGACACAGTTCACTGAATTACTGCCAAGGAATCAATCAATCAACCAAGTCATTACAGATTGAAAAAGGAAAAGGCATAATTAGTATCCTCTTAAGGTGGAGGAGCCCAGTCTTAGGGCAGGTATCATAGTCCAGGTCCCAGGGACCTCAAATGCTTACTTTGCATCATGAGTAATTATAAAAAGGGGTCAACATAACATACAACATAAAATAATATATATGCACATAGATAGGGCCTATACTCGTCTGGCCTTTACACTGCAAATGCTTTCATGAATCAATTGAGGCAGACGCATCACAATGCATTCCGGTTTGAATGAGTGCCAAGCCATTTAGAACAAAACATAACCTTGTTATCTCTTTAATTGACCAATTGCTATTGGCATCTTGGCGTACACGCATGGTAGTAAAAGTACATCGTCATCATCTATAAAGCCGATATAAAGTCAAATATTTTCAAAATAACACCCATAACCCTAATTATAATACAAATATGCTCTTATGATGACAACATACACTCACATGCACACACACATATATATATACATATATATATATAATTATAACATGCACAACAACACATTTCAAAACGTAACATAAGACGAGTAGGAGAGTGGTTAAGAAGAAATTGTACTCCATGCTTTGCTATGGTCCGTCCGTCTTTCTGGAATAAGTTACCTATTAGTCTTTGTGGTGAACTTCTTTGTCTTTCTTTGCCCCTTTTCCGCAAGCGTTTGAAAACCATTCTCTTTGATTGTGGTTTGGTGTCAGGTCGGGAGCGCCTCTGAGGAGTTCTCCTGAAGGGGCGCTATATAAATGTACGATTACAATTACAATTACAATGCTATGCAAACAATTGACAAAGCAAAAGTAAGTCACCAGTTCTGGCAGTTCTTCACAGTTAATATCAGCCAATTCAGTTAGACAGATCTTCACTCAAAATAATCCACAAACGACAATGTGAACCGAATAAGCTGCAATAATGGACTCAGTTCCACTGGAACTGGTCGAGGATTGGGTGGGGGCCTTTGTCAAAATTCTCACCAGGGTTATGTCAATGATTCTACCCAGCAACCTGAATTGATAAGCCAGTGGTAATGGCTCTTAGATGATAAACCATTTAAATTTCTTAAGAAGATAACTGATAAGCAGTGTTTAATCTAGACGTCTCTGGGGGGGAAAATTCCCCCCCCCCCCAGGATTGACATTTCCCCCCCCAGAAAAATTTGACGAAATGATATTGGTTTTTAGTTACTGTTTTCATCATTGTTTTACATGAAGTGTTATAATATACTGTGATATTATTTATTATTATATGATTATAATGACATTATTTACTACTATAATATATGATACTATCATGCAAAGATGACACCTTAAAATGCAACCATTGCAATGTGAAAATTCAAAAATTTTCTAATGGGTCACTGAAAAGGTCAGCTATTTTGTTAAGACGACACCTTAAAATGCTGCCATTGCAATGTGGAAATTCAAAAAAATTTCTGATGGGTCACTGAAAAAGTACAGCTAATTTGTTAAGATGACACCTTAAAATGCTGCCATTGCAATGTGGAGATTCAAAAAGTTTCTAATGGCTCACTTAAATAGTACTGCTATTTTGTTAAGACGACACCTTAAAATGCTGCCATTGCAATGTGGAAATTAAAAAACATTTCTAATGGGTCACTGAAAAAGAACAGCTAATTTGTTAAGACGACACCTTAAAATGCTGCCATTGCAATGTTGAAATTCAAAAAGTTTCTGATGGGTCACTGAAAAAGGACAGCTATTTTGTTAAGACGACACCTTTAAATGCAGCCATTGCAATGTGAAGATTCAAAAAATTTCTAATGGGTCACTGAAATAGTACTGCTATTTTGTTAAGACGACACCTTAAAATGCAGCCATTGCAATGTGAAGATTCAAAAAATGTCTAATGGGTCACTGAAATAGTACTGCTATTTTGTTAAGACGACACCTTAAAATGCTGCCATTGCAATGTGGAAATTCAAAAAATTTTCTAATGGGTCACTGAAAAAGTACAGCTAATTTGCTAAGATGACACCTTAAAATGCTGCCATTGCAATGTGGAAATTCAAAAAGTTTCTGATGGGGCACTGAGAAAGTACAGTTATTTTGTTAAGATGACACCTTAAAATGCTGCCATTGCAATGTGGAAATTCAAAAAGTTTCTGATGGGGAGGGGGCACATCCCCTCCCCATGCCCCTCCCCATCCCAGTCTCGGTGCTATGCGCATCACAAGCGTCCTTCGGACGCTCAATTGTCTCCCCCCCAGAAACCTCAATTCCCCCCCCCAGAGGAGGGGGACTAGATTAAACACTGACTGATAAGGAGAAAGGCTAGGATGCATCAAGGGCTCCTAGATTAAAATCCAGAGGTCCTTGGATGTATCTAACAAGTGATGACTCTAATGAGTCATATCAAATAGGCCAAGGTTTTCAAGTTAAATGTCCTGTTAAATATCAGGATACAAAGTACACTCATAGTGTCATAGACCCCCATGCAAAAGGAAGCAGAATGAGTCACACCAAAGTTTAAAAACGGTAAATCAACGTGTACAAGTTAGGCTACAGTCTGTACAAATCAAAATTGTGACCATGCCTAGAATGAAAATCAAAAGCACTGAACGAGGATGAAAAATCGTAACATACATAAGCACATATGAAAGTAAAAAATGTTTAAATCGAATACGATAACATATATAACAGCTAGCCCACATTTTTAGAAATCAATTTAAGAATTTCCTTCTTCCCTTTTTGGTAAAGCCCAGCCTGTCCTTCCCGGAAGTAACTAAAACAATCAGAAGAACAATCAACGCAGATCTAATATACAAAAACGAAGAGACACAATGTATTTGTATTTGCATTAGCAGTTATTTTGAGTTGTTGTCACAAACAAATAAACAAAGCAGACAGGGGTAGGGCAGATAATCAATCCGCTGTGCCTCAGCTGATGCTAGGTTTTGTTTTGTTTTTGTTTGGACAAAATAATTGCTCAACTGAGTTCCTTGAAAACACATTCAGCACTAAATAACCTCATTTTGTGTTAGGTCACACTTGTGCAACCTCATTCACATCTTGTGGCCTCTCTCGCTACAACATTGAAATGATCTCAATAACTACTGCCCTGAATACTTAGCCATGTTAACTGTCACACTCACTTGACCTCATTAACTGTACCAATGTGCCATCCATGTGACCTCATTAACTGTACCAATGTACCATCCATGTGACCTCATTAACTGTACCAATTTACCATCCATGTGACCTCATTAACTGTACCAATTTACCATCCATGTGACCTCATTAACTGTACCAATTTACCATCCATGTGACCTCATTAACTGTACCAATTTACCATCCATGTGACCTCATTAACTGTACCAATTTACCATCCATGTGACCTCATTAACTGTACCAATTTACCATCCATGTGACCTCATTAACTGTACCAATTTACCATCCATGTGACCTCATTAACTGTACCAATTTACCATCCATGTGACCTCATTAACTGTACCAATTTACCATCCATGTGACCTCATTAACTGCCTTATCCATGTGACCTGGTTAATTAATTATCTGTCATTAAATAAATCTGCAATGCATGCCAGGCTACAATTCCCATATGAAAAATAGGATTGAGAGCATCTCTGAATAGCTGGTACTGTAAATAGGTGCTTTTCAAATTCTCAGACTTAAAACGCTACCATGACCTTCTTCTATCAGGACTACTAAAGGCAATTTCAAGAACAAACCCAAACTTAGACCCAACGTCTATAAATATTCCAATGCATTTTATTCTTCATGACACAGCCCACAGCTCGTAACTACCGTAAGCAATGAGGCCAGACCAGGATATATCCGGAACACGGACAATTGCTGCTAAATCAAAAAGGTCAAAGGGCAATTTCTTTAAAGGACCGCCGAAATACACAAGGTGGTGGTGATGGCGACATTCTGTGGCTATTGGCCAATAAAGTCGGTCAAATAATTGATTAGGATGATGTGGCGAAACAAGATCTAAATAGTCTGAAATAGCAATGGCGAGATAAAGTAATTACTGATTCGCATTTGATCGAGAGAGAGACCTTCAGACTCCGCCGTCCCGACAGCCTTCGTTCTGTGCAGCTGTGAATACGTATGCATCATGCGGGCACACTTAGATATAAGGCCCCTTCTATCTGCAATGGTCTCTATCACGGCATGTCTGTCTGTCTGTCTGTCTACGTGCTGTCTGTGTGTCTGTCTCTGTGTGTGTCTGTGTGTCTGTCTCTGTGTTTGTCTGTGTGTCTGTCTCTGTGTTTGTCTGTGTGTCTCTGTCTGTCTGTGTGTCTGTCTGCATGTCTCTGTCTGCATGTCACTGTCTGCATGTCTCTGTCTGTCTATCTATCTGTCTGTCTGTCTGTAGACGGTCTGTCTGTCTGTAGACAGTCAGACAGTCAGTCTGTGTGTCTGTCGGTCTGTCTGTCTACATGCTGCCTCTGTGTCTGTTTGTGTCTGTCTCTGTGTATGTCTGTTTATCTCCTTCTGTCTGTCTGTGTGTCTGTCTGTGTGTCTGTCTGTGTCTGTCTCTGTGTATGTCTGTGTCTCTTTCTGTCTGCCTGTCTGTCTGCCTGTCTGTCTGTCTGTCTGTCTGTGTAGACTCGGTCAGTTGGCCAGTCAGTCTGTGTATCTGTCTGTCTGTCTGTGTACGTCTGTGTACGTCAGTCTCGCTGTCTGTCTATCAGCATTTCTCTAAAAGCATGTTTTTTACTCATTGATCATTGTGCGTGTGGCACCACAGCTCATCTGCAACGCATCCTGATGACTTCAACAGCTCCCCTCTCTTCTTCCCCTCCCCCCCACCTCTCCCCCTCTATTTAGCCCCAAATAAACAAGCACTCGTGCCTCCTCGCTTTGTGGTTCTCCTAAATCGCTGTATATAAAAAACTGGACAAAGGCATCCGTCTATAAATGGCAGTGTACCAGATGAGCTGATATTTTGAAACAATAGTTAACCAATCACATGATACTTAAGGGTAAAGCTGGTAGAGTGGGTAAAGTTTTCAAGAAAAAGTATGAATAAAGGGAAGGAAGGTGAGAGAAAGTAAGTAGGGTAAGGTAAGGAAAGCAAGGTAACATAAGAGATAAATAAAGATAATTTACTCATTTATTCAGACCATTCACAGCGTTCCGTCAAGATATCTATCCAGACACAATAATATCAGCCAACTCCCATAGAAAGAAAACTGCTTTAAAGTGTTTGGGATGGGTACAAATAGTGTACCTTGCATCAATATGGATATTGTATAAGATCGAGCTTTCCAGAGTGAATGAAAGAGTCAAGTCACAGGAACCAGTTTTTCCACTGGTGCTCAGTCAAAAGAAAGTCAGCAGGCAGTTAAGGTCAGAACAGGTGAGGTAGAAAAGTAAGTTAAAGCACAGGAGACGAAACTGAACATGAAGTGAGGTATGTAAGAGTAAGATGACGTAAAGGTAAGTAAGATAACGTGACGGTAACTAAGATAACGTGACGGTAACTAAGATAACGTGACGGTAACTAAGATAACGTTAATATAACCAAGATAACGTAAAGGTAATGTAAGAATTGAAGGTAAATTAGAGCAGAGGATTGGTAATGTAAGACGGATAAATATAACACACAACATAGGTTACACTACCAAACAAAGTCAGAGAGCGTGCAATCCACCTGCACGCACACCTGGTCGTGGGTCGGTCGAGAGCTGTAAACATAAACACTGACGGTGGCGTTGGTGGTGGTGGGTGGTGGTAGGTCTCTACTGCACGTCCCACCTTCCCCCCCCCCCGTCTGTGTTTTTATGGCCACTGACCGGCAGACGTAAATCAGAAAAACGATGCCACAGACAAATCCCTTCATATTTTGTTTGTGTTTAAAAACAGTCATCAGACAGACACAGGATATAGTCATACAATCCTATACCACCACCACCACCACCCTCACACCCCTCATCACAACACCAACCACCACCAGCTCCTCAACGATTTTATGCCACCTTTCCATAACCACCACTGAGCGCCTCTGAGGAGTTCTCTTGAAGTGGCGCTATATAAATGTACGATTACAATTACAATTACAATTACACCACATAGACACCCAAACTATCACCACAAAAAGCCTACCCACTATCCTCCTCCTCCTCATCATCATCATCATCATCATCATCAAAATGATCATCATCATCATTCATCCTCCTTCTCCTCCCCCTAACAAGTATTGTATTTTAGACAAGCGTGCCATTATACACCACATTGCAATACATCACATAGTTCTCATAGGGATGCATAACAGCAACGCTGCAGTCATTCACTGGTCGATTGGGAGGTAGTTGGGTGGGTAGACTATGAGGGATGGAGGGGTCAGACGGTTGATCTGATTACGGTGCTCTTGGGGTGCATCGAGGGTGGATTGATGGGAGATGTCGGATGATTTGAAAGGAGGTTTCCAATATTATATGCAGATTGAAGAGAAAGACGTTTTTGCGGAATGAATGGAAGATCGGTGGGTGGATCGACGGAAAGGAAAGCTGCTGGATAAACTGAAAGGGCGTCTAGTCTACCGGAAGAACTGAGAAGTGTTTGGAGGATGGAAATTGGAGGGTGGATTGAAAGGGTGTTTACTTAGTGGACTAAAAGAAAAGGCGAGCTCGTCGGGTGGGCTGGAAGTGAGCCTGACTAGGGGTGGAATGGGCTGGAGACGGGGTGGGGGATCAGTTGCTGCTGGAGCTGGAGATGGGAGGGGAGACGCCCTGGAAGCGAGATGATGATGCAACCATCAAACGACGACACCGCCGCCGGAATGAAACCATCTGCTGACCAAGAAGATGCTCCGGATACAGCAACAGACGCAGCTGCCAAGTGATGATGCTCTCTGCTCCGCATCTCAAGACTCAGTGGCACCAACACCTCCTTCCATCAGCAGAGAGACAGACAGACAGACAGAGAGAGACAGGCACAGAGAGAGAAAGAGAGCAGCACACAAGGTGGTGGAAAGGAAGAACGCATCCATTGCAATCAACCAACTTCCGATCAACCAACGAATATGGTAAAACACGGTAAAACATGGTAAAACATGGTAAAACATGGTAAAACACGGTAAAACATGGTAAAACACGGTAAAACATGGTAAAACACGGTAAAACATGGTAAAACACGGTAAAACACGGTAAAACATGGTAAAACACGGTAAAACACGGTAAAACACGGCCAGTCGAAGGTAATCGACATCAGTCACCCGTACAGATCTAGGAACATAAGGTAGCGTAACATAGTAAATGTATCATCATCAGTTCCTGACTCCAGCCACGTGGTGGCGATGGGTAAGAATAAATGACATCCATTGTCTTCTCTCATTTGTCAAGTTCGTCGCTTCTTCCCTTTAACGTCGGTCCATGTGATGTCGCGTCTTCCATTAATAAATTATTGTGTATTATCCAGAGTAGTCTTGATCTAACTTTGTTTTTTCTTTGCATCTTGCATGAAGCACATTGTGTGGGGCTCTGTCAACTGGTAGCAAACTAAAGGGTATAAATGTAAGAGAAGCTAAGGCATGATAAACCTCCTGTAAACTAGAGCCTTCTATTACAGTAATAGAAGGCTCTGCTATAAACTTCCTATAACCACCCACTCCCCCCACACACCCCAAACTCCTCGGCGGAGATGGGGGGGACTGAATGGATGCTTACGAGCAAGCCTGAGGGTGGACTGGGGGCAAGGAAGACAATGGGGTAATCTTTCATAAATGTAACTTAGGAAATTTACATAGTTCCACTACAAGAGAACCAAATCAGAATGCTAGCGCACACACATACACGCACACACCCACACATGTACGCACACACGCACGTACGCGCACACACATATAAATTAAGTGGAATGGACACGTACATAGAGAGATATAACTGAACAAGGGAACAATTGTTGTATAGCAGATCACTGATTATTTATTTAAAAAGAAAAGCTATGCCTCAGTAAAGATGGTTTCTCACAGGCCTCAAGTTTCATTCATTTATATGCAATGGATAGTCACGAATCATTTAGTAACAAGTGATTGTTAAGAACAAACCTCCCACACAATATGTAACTCACATCTTCTTCAAAAGACTTCTGTTCAATATTCTTATCAAAACAAATCGCCTTTTTACTGCACAGTATCATTTCGTGCTCGCGATATCATTGATATCATTGATCGGCATTCAACGAATTTATCATTTTTAAAAATAATCTAAAAATGAACGAACAATCTCAAAATCAATGCCTGCCCCACTCTTCTTTCCTTCCTTCCTCCCACCCACATAGAGATTTTTAATAGAAATGGCCAAGTAGCGACCTCTGCCGTTCAGTATTTTGTTTCCTGTCGGTGCTTCCTCAGGATGTCACCAGAGGGACACTGATTAAAGTTCATTAAACAGAGCTTTGAGAGATATCTCCAAACAAAGAGAATGAGATAGATAGGGCAGAGTGTCAACCACACCCCTTGCAGGTCACAGAATATCTGCCCCACCCAGCTGAAGAGGTTATTTTGGAGCACCACCCAAGACTTAACGGAAATTAAAGGGAAGTTATGGTAGAGTTAGGAAGGGAAGTTATGGTAGAGTTAGGAATATATGGTCACGTCGGGTGCATGGTGTTTACAGTGTAACATACGGCCAGGAAAGATATAGGAAACAATGGAGAGGTAGCATTTCATGTAACACAGGGCAGGATGAGACAATGATAAGGCACAACACCCCATATAACACAAGGCAGGGTTGGGCAATGATGAGGTACAACAACCCATGGCAGGGTTAGATAAAGGTAAGGTACAAGGAGCATAGGCTCCAGTTTTAAATGTAGCCTATCTCTGGTAGAACAGACGGCAAGATGATGAACATTAGAGGAACAGGACTGGTGTCATACACTTTATACATTGTACAATGTATATGCCTTGATATATTGTACACTATATATGTCTTGATACATTGTACAATGCATTTGCTTTGATACATTGTACAGCGTATTTGCTTTGATACATTGTACAATGCATATGCTTTGATACATTGTACAGTGATACATTGTATACAGTGTATTTGCATTGGTGCATTGTATCATTTATATGCCTTGATACAATGTACAGCGTATATGCCTTAATACATTGCAAAATGTATTTGCCTTGATACATTATACAGCAGTGGTTCCCAACCTTTTTTGACTGTCGGGCCACTTTTTCTAAGTTGAAGGACATTAGGGGGCCATAAGGCAAAAAATGCATTAACCACAGGCGTATAAAATTGTTATAATTGAATCAAAATAGAATGTTTGATGCGATTTATTAACGTCCAAATAAAATAATTTGTAATAGAAAAGAATTATATATTCTATTATGTCCAAATTGTAAATTTTTGCATAGGCCTATATTTTTCTTAATTCATTGAGATGTTGCGTGCCATTTTTGTAGACCAGGCGGGCCACTTTTGGCCCACGGGCCACGGGTTGGGAACCGCTGTTATACAGTGTATTAACTGTATATGCTTTGATATATTGTACTGTGTACATGCTCTGATACATTGCACAGTGTATTTATTTTCAATTATGAAAACAGTCCCTGGTTTCAAAAGGATTCTTTACCACTGAAATGCAAACAGAACAAAGAGAATCAAACAAATGAATGACGCCACTTTCAAGTTCAACGCTTGATTGTAGACTGTCATTTCCACATGATGACTTGTAAACAAGGATTTGAAGTATGAAGGTAAAGTTGAAAGGTAATTATTGCACAAGCAACCTGACACAGTGTCATCCATATCCTTAAAAATTAATGTCTGGAGAGAGAGCCAGATGCTAATTCAGCCAGAATACTTCTAATATAGGACATCAAGTGTCTGTCTAGTTTAAGTAACAGGGCACAACCCCTACATCATCACAACTGTCTCACTATGACCTTCACTCTTAACAATTAATGACTGGAAAGAGTAGACACTTAAATAGCTATATAGTGCTCATAACAGTCTATTACAGTCCAGTGCCAATGTATTGATGGTCCATTCTACTCCATGGTAAACACTTAATTCATTATTGAGATTTATATAGCGCCGCTTCAAGGTTACTACTCAGGAGCGCTCCCGAGTGGAGGAACGCAGAGCAGGACACCCCTGAACAACCAAAGTGGAGTGATTGATTGATTGATTGATTGATTGATTGACATAGCTCTTGCACATATACAGGAGCAGCACCTAAGAGGCACTGCCACACGAAAGCAGAGACCCAGTGTGTAATTCGCTACGGGATAGGGAGCCAATGCAGAACATCTCAAATGTCTGAGTGTATCAGGAACACTTCATATGGCTCCAGCATTGTAGTTCATAGCAAGCACTTCGCTTACAATAATAGCCCAGCTCGTGTTGAAGTACACTGAGAAGAAAACAGTCATCATGCAGTACTCACACAGTGCACAGATACCTGGAAGTTATTTCGCATTGATTTAGCATGCCGCCTAATAATTGGGTGAATCACCCTATACTGACTAATTTCAAACAGTTCATTAAGAACACAAGGCTCATTATAATGAGTAAGCAAACAATGCATACAGTGTATTGCATTGCATTGTACTGATTTCAGTGCTTAAAGTGTAGAAAAACAAGTGCCTGGACCCACCCTTGAATGCCTATCCAGACTGTGCTGACCTAATAAATAAGTGATAGGGCGTTGCTCTGATTTGAAAATAAGTGCCTGGACGCCAACCAAGGCCTTCTGCCAAACTTTAAACCCTGATTAATTTCAAACATTTATAAAGCTGATCGACTTTCTAAGGTCTGTATACACAGTAATAGACTCAGAGGAGGTACAAATCAACATCGTCTGCGATACATGAGACCCTGTTTAAATCAATCCCCCTCCATGTAACTATCACATCAAAGTCTGCCCCACAAGCCAACATGGAACCCAACCAGTGCATCATACGGAATACAAATGGAATACAATTAAAAATCTAATGTCATTTAATATTTGGCACAAGCTAAAAGACATCTAAAGCAAAAAATATCAATGTCTGATGATGTTGCTCCAATATTCTTTTATTTTAATGTACGTGCTCATCTGAAATATTTTATTTATTTATTTATTTTATTTTATTTTATTGCTCATCTGTAACATTGTTTGCAACTCGGAATGCGAACTGAAACTGAAAATTAAAGTGAATATTTACTTACTTCCAAAACAAATTAAGCGCTGTCAACATATTTAACTACATTTAAAGTTGTCTAAAATTCGTTTCGGTTCTTTGCACAAAAGGTTGTCAGTACCTAAAGAAGACTTTTTAAAAATAACTCTACAAACAGTGAGTGAAACGTAACGTTCAGGGGCAACATGGAAACTTCCTAATATATAGTTATTACCTACAATAAATCAAATACCTAGAGAGAGCCTGGTCATGGTTCAGTGAGCTCTAGCAGGGTTTCTCACAAGATCTAACAATCCAACGGCAGGTATTAAACAGTTTATTGCTTTCATCAGTGTCGGCATTATTGAAGACTCAGTGTTTACAAACACATCGTCACCAGAGGACCGCCATTGAAAATGATATTTTGGGATGGAAACTTTTACAACTGTATTATTATTATTATTATCATCGTATGATTCAAGTTGAAAGCAAATTCACAGAATGAAGGCATAGATCAGGGATACATGTACAGCTGTTCTGACAGCAGAACCAATAGCAGCAGAAATCAACACGTCCTCTTCACAGCACATATATAGGAATAGAAACACATTTATACAGCAAATGTATGGTTACTTAGCATTCGAAACATTACCCTAACATTACAAGATCATGACATCAAAAGGTCCACTCAACCTTCCATTCAGCAGTAACCATTGGTAGACTGGTTAGTAGGACTTCTATGGGCGCCTTGCAGGGCTGCCTATCTAGAGCTAAGTTCGACCTCCTATAATAAACTTGCGATAATCCGTTAATCACTGATTTCCATTTGTAATCATACTGTATTGTGTCAGCTTGAAAATGAATGAAGATTAGATTAGATGAATTTACAGCAGGAGCATCGACAGTTACATTACATTAGAAGCGACATTACACATCAATATGGCAGCAGTCAATGCAGACAGCCATCGCAAAAAACAGCTTGAGAAGAGCTCCAGATATAGAGCGCCTTCGTGAGATTCTTGTTAAGGCGCTATATAAATGGTCATAATTATACATACATATATACATACATACATAGATAGATAAGACGTTGTTACCTTTTCCCGACGGGGATTGTTGTCTTCCCTGGCAGCCACCCATCTTAATCCCAATCACAGCTCGATCCGATCACACCCCCTCTGATCATTCATGACCCAACGACCCCCCCAACCGGCAACGACGAAGGCCTCAACGCGCAGCCGCACGAGCGTTCGAAACCAGCTAAACCACCTCTACGACAAGGACGAAGAACTTGGTCGAAATGACGAAGGTTGTACTGGAGGCTCTGAGGAGGAGGACAACGCCTGACCTCCATGCGTAATCCCTACGAGCAGTCGCCGCTCCTTGTTGCGTCTGGCGGGTTACGGCGATCCCTGCTCCAGCATCACTCCGTGTGTAAACAGACGCCGACCGAGTACGAACTGTTCCACGCGTTTGCTTAAAATATCCCGATTCCGATTCCGAAGCAGAAGACGCCTTAGACGTGATCCAGATATTTACCCGCCGCGTGCGTAACTCCACGTTATCATCTTACGCAACAACATCTCCGATCAGAGAGAGTACAACAGACGGCCTCATGAATATGCATGATATAGTTCATGCATATGCATATGCTAGTCTTAATGCATATGCATGCACGTCTTAATGAATACACGTGTACGTCATGTATAGCCTAGTTACGCGCGTATAAGTATATCACATAAAAGTGTTGTTGTTGATGAATATAACATTAAAATGCGTCGCGTATTCGTGTATTCGTGCGTGTGTATAATAATCACTCAATGCTTAGCACATCTGCCTACTGTGCAGACGTTTTGTGTCAAGCTGCCAAACAGCTGGAGGCCAATACGAGAGAGAGAGAGAGAGAGAGAGAGAGAGAGAGAGAGAGAGAGAGAGAGAGAGAGAGAGAGAGAGAGAGAGAGAGAGAGAGAGAGAGAGAGAGAGAGAGAGAGAGAGAGAGAGAGAGAGAGAGAGAGAGAGAGAGAGAGAGAGAGAGAGAGAGAGAGAGAGAGAGAGAGAGAGAGAGAGAGAGAGAGAGAGAAAGATACCGCCGCGCGGTCCCTGCGGACAAAAATGCAACTGAAAATAGAATTAGTCACCCCCCCTACCTCCGCCGCTTACAGGGCAACCGTCACCTAATAATCAGCGCCCGCCGGGTAAGAAAGCTAACGACAACCACCTTCTGATTGACCACCCTCCCCCCACAACCGTTGTCACCCACACACGCTGTTCTCAATAGTAAACGCAACACCCAGAGGGGGCTGTGCTCACCATTTAATTACCCCACCCAACTGATTCTAATCTTAGCCAGAGTTGACAATTCACTTCCAATGCTGCCACCATGTGACACATCACCATACCCCCAATAGCCCATTACACCCTTAATGATAGCACTTAGCAGTAGGTTATCTCCGTATATAACTATACCCCAAGATCTGTCAGTGGAGAACCTTGAGTATACCCAACAACCATATACAGGCCTACCCTGTAAGCCTGTATTAATCCATGTGCAGTATGAACATAAGCCATTAAGTCTCCCAATACCAACCCAAAGCTAACAAACTCCGTAGACTGTAATCACCTAATGTCTCGAATGTACTAGGTGATAATTCACTTATATCATTGCCAATCTATCCCCATCTACCGATATATCATTCTGATTTATCATTATATAGCACTATTCGCCCCCATATAACTAATTATTTACCACTGCATCACTTGTATATCCCACTAGGTTTATCTACTCTCCTTAAAAAACAACACACATTCGTCGTATTCCCTAATCCCTATCCACCACCGACATCGAAAGCCAATAACAACGAACGAATGCTCAGCGGGCAGCCTGTATCGACGTGGAAAACCGGAACTGGACAGTGACCTTCACCTCATGACCTCGCTCAGTGCACACTCCCGAGAATAGAAAAAAAGGAAACGATTTGGGGCGGAGTAGGTAATTAATTACCCCCCACCTCACCCCCACTTCCCCCACAAGGATGTATGTACGCTGCTAACCACTACATTATAAAACTCTACAGTCTGGTTGCCCGCCCTCCTGCAAACAGGCGGCTGTCGTCTGCGTAGACCAGTCTACTAATGCACAGCCGACGTCGTCTGCTTCCTCCTTCTTCTGCTCTTCCTTCTTTGCCCGTTCCTCCCCCGGCTGCTGTTCCTCCTACTCCACCGCCACCCTCCTCCTCCTCGTCTGCTCTCGATAGTGTTTTACAGATATCGATATGCAGCCATTGTGTACAACACCAGCTGCAGCTGCGCTATGCACTGACCTAACTGAGACTGCGTCAGCCGCCGCCATCGTAAATGGAGGGGTAGGGGCAGGGCGCGTATCGTACAGCCGTCTGTATGTCTGTCTATCTATCTATGTGCCTATCTGTCTGTCCCTCTGTCTGTCTATCCGACACTCTGTGTGTCTCTCTATGTCCTTTTTTCTGTCCCTCTGTCTGTCGGTCCGACACTGTCTCTATGTATGCCCGTCTATCTGTCCGTCCGTCTATCCATCCGTCTATCTGTCCGTCTGTCTGTCCGTCTGCATGTCTATATGTACGTCCGCCCATCTGTCTATCTGTCCGTCTGTCTGTCCGTCTGTCTATCCGTCTGTCTGTTTGTCTGTCTATCCGTCTGTCAGTCTGTCTCTTTGTCTGTCTGTCTATCTGTCTGTCCGTCCATCTGTCCGTCTGTATGTCTGTTCGTCTGTCTATCTGTGCGTCTGTCTATCTGTCTGCCTGTGTCAACTTCATCTTTCCTCTAGCATTCTCTCATCTCACGTCCTTCCTTTCACTGTCCTATCTTCGTTCCTGTCTGCTTCTCTCCACTTCTGTGTATGTTTGTCAACCTCTCCTTGTCTTTTTCTCTCTAAGCACCTACATCTCAAAGGTAGACTATCTCTTGTCTTTCTGTCTATCTGTCTGTCTGTCTGTCTGTCTGTGTCTGTCTATCCGTGTGTCTGTAGACCTACTTATTACTACTTCTCAACACTTTACCTCTTTTTACTTTTCCTTTGTCTGTCTGTCTGTCCGTCCGTCCGTCTGACCGTCCGTCCGTTCGTCCTAAGCCGGTGGGATTGTATCTAAGCATGAACTAAGCAACCCACAGCCTACTCACTACGACTACCACACCACAGTAATGGCTGCAATATTCCTCCATGCATGCTGCAGCTGATGATGTATGTATGTATGGCCGTCGATAGCTTCAAAGTTGTTTGTTAGAATCGCAAAGAGGTGCGTGATGTGTCTCTCTCATTCCCAACTAACAATAACATGAAGTATTAGATACGTTCCCGCAACGTGTTCTTCCAGCACAGCGACCCGCTCTACGTAATTACTAAAATACTGGTAAAATACTCTGCTGACCAAATTCATTGGGAAATTCATTGCGATGGAGTCTGGGTAATTGGAATAATTGTAATAATGAATTTATATAGCGCCACTTCAAGAGAAACTTCTCAGAGGCGCTCCCGACCTGACAACACCAAACCACAATCAAAGAGAATGGTTTTCGAACGCTTGTGGAAAATGAGGAAAGAAAAAGACCAAGAATTATGTCATCGAGGAATTCATATATTTACTTAGCAAGAGACTCATCCTTCATGCTATCTCTTGTTAAATAAAATCTCTTTTAAAATAATTTCATCAACAGATGCATTTAATTTTTAGCTATAATCAGCCATGCATGATGACTTAATAATAAGATGTTAACTGTCATAGCGTATTTTTTAATGTA